>BJKM01000090.1:388656-411156 GCA_015082035.1 Chaenogobius annularis | reverse complement strand
GCTCCTCTGCCCTGTCCCGTGTTTGAACCATGCAGCTCAACAGTGGACGCAAACACACTTTTGTTGTGTGGAAGTGACAAGAACATGCTCGCAATATATTTAGTTGCATTAAAATGTACTTTGTAACATATTCTGTTCCATAGTCAAATCAGAGCTGTATCTTGAATACTTAGAAAACACACTCTGAGTTACATTGTATTATAGTGTAAACAGATTCAGTTGTAGTCATCTGGACTATGTTTTTAGAAAAACAAGACGTTTTGACTCTCATCCAAGAGTCATTCTCAATCTGTGGATCGAGTCTGAGAACTCAGATATTTATCCGACTCTGAGTAAGCCCTGCCCACAGGGCGGGACCTCCTGATAATAGCCTGTCCTGTTTATCTGTTTGTTTGCGCTGTTTTAAGTTCCCCTTAAGCAAATCTTCTTTGTTACCCTAACAGCCCTGTAATGGGCCATATAAATCCTATTATTAGCTGCTGCAGCCCCTCATCACTGATGAGTACCTGAATGACCAGGGCTGATCCCGCCCCATGGCTTCAAAATGCTGTTGTATATTACAGGTAAACTGAACCTTAAAGCTACATTTCTGTTTAGGGATTCAATATTTATAAAGCCATTTTGTGTGTTATTTCTCACTAAATCGAATCCATCAGTTCAAAACAATGGGATATTTCGAGTGACCCAACATGTTTTTACAGTAGAGGCGTGTTGTGCACTTCCAGCCCAGAGGCCTTGGCCCGCTGAATAATCTGGCTCTCTGGAAAGTGAAGTTGAATAGGGTTAAAACAGCTTTATGTTTTACTGTTTGTTATACATTTATTTATCACTAATTATTGAGAAAAAAAATCACACTTATACGTGCCACAATGCCAGGAAGTTTGAATTCTAAACTGTGTAGTCAAATACCACATGTAGTCCTTTCATTTGAAGTAAATGCTCACACAAGGCACTCAAGGCAATTTACATCAAGGAACCACTCACCCCTTCACTCATCCATTCGCAACCATTCACTCACTCACGCTCATGTTCCCGCACACGTTTGCGCACATGTTCGCGCACACGTTTGCGCACACGTTCGCACACATTCACACAAGGACACAGCGGCAGCCTTGAGCTGGAATCAGTGGATCTGACGCTTTACCAAGGACGTTTATGTCGAGAGCGGGATTCGAACCGCCGACCTTCAGATTAGAAGATGAAAATGCTGCTGCTCAAATAAATCCCATCAGATTGAAAATGACTCTCGAATAGAAGTCGAAACGTGATGAGATCTAAAACGTTCATGGTAAATAAAAAGCCATTTGCAGCAAAAATGTGTGTCTCATTCTGTTTTCTCTCTCTCTGCAGGTGCCTGATCCCAACACTGAGGCCAAAAATGTCCTCCTGAACACTGTCTGCCCTGAACATTGTGAAACACTGTCTCCTGAACACTGTCCTCCTGAACACTGTCTGCCCTGAACACTGTCCTCCTGAACACTGTCTGCCCTGAACAGTGTCTCCCTAAAAAAAAAAAAAAAAAAACAAAAAAAAAAAAAAAAAAAAAAAAAAAAAAAAAACTAGAACAACTGTAATCCGCCCCTGGTCTGCCATCCGCTGATAACGTCGTCTGCCACTCGAACATTTCCCCTGAAAAGCTGTTCCTGAGATGTCTCCTGGAACACTGTCTGCCCTGAACATTGTCCTTCCTAAACACGTCTGCCTGAACATTGCCTCTCTGAACTCTGTCAGCCTACTGAGAACTAGTCTCCTGAACCTAGTCCTCGACTGAACACTGTCCTGCTGAACATGTCTGCCTGAACATTGTCCTCTCCTGACACTTGAACACTTCCGTCCTGAAACTGTTCCTCTTGACACTAGTCCTCTCGAATACACTGTTGCCCTATGAAAATCTGTCGCTCCTGAACCACTGTCTCTGAAAACTGATCTGCCCGAAACTGAAAACTGTCCTACACTGAACACTGTCTGTCCTAGACACATCTGTCCTCCTGAACACATAGTCTGGCCCTGAAAACTGTCCTCCCAATAACACGATCTTGTCTGTCGAACATTGTCTCCAAACACATTTGTCTGCCCTGAACATTGTCCTCCTGAACTCATGTCTGCCTGACACTGTCTGCCCTGAAATCTGTCTCCTGAACATGTCCTGTCCTCCTTGAACACTGTGCCTGAACACTGCCCTGAGAAAACTGTCCTCACTGAAAACCTGTCTGCCCTAAAGCCCTGTTTGCTCTGAACATCCTCCTGAACACTGTCTGCCTCGAACACTGTCGCCCTGAACACTGTTCCTGACCACTGAAACTCTCACTTGAAACACTGTCTGCGCCTGAACCCTGTTTGCCCTGAACATTGACCCTACCTGAACATTGGTTGCCCTGAACACTGTGCACACTGCTGCACTAGAAACACGTCATGACTCCTGACTGTCTGCCTACACTGCTGACTGTTGCCCTGAACCCCCGATTTGCCCTGAACATTCGTCTCCTGAACATGGTTTGCCCTGAACACTGTCCCACTGAACACTGTCTGCCCTGAACACTGTCTGCCCTGAACACTGTCCTCCTGAACACTGTCTGCCCTGAACCCTGTTTGCCCTGAACATTGTCCTCCTGAACATGGTTTGCCCTGAACACTGTCCTACTGAACACTGTCTGCCCTGAACACTGTCTGCCCTGAACACTATCCTCCTGAACATGGTTTGCCCTGAACACTGTCCTACTGAACACTGTTTGCCCTGAACTCGGTCTGCCCTGAACACTATCAACCTGAACACTATATCCTACTGTAGCCTAAAAGAGCAAAACAAATTTACACTAACACCAAAAGATGTATACAAAAAATTTGAACACATTCACAAAACCTTTGGACAAAAAGTGCAAACAGTGTAAATCAGGCTAATAACAGCGCTGCCAGAGACTTCAGCCAAAGTCATATTTGTGGCCTTCACAATGCTAATGTGAAACATGCTCTGATTATGGTTTTTTTGTAGATACTGGTAAAAGTATCCAAGCAATTTAATCCAGTAAACAATAATCTTGTTTAATAGTGGGTTAGCATTAGTTTAGACCTGGTTCAGTCCTGGACGGATACTTTTGCAAAGAAATGTTAGTAAAGCATTTTGGATGTTATGTCTCACAAAAATCTAATATATCTTAGTAATGTTATTGTATTAACTTAATATATTCTAACAGTGTTGGGGAGCTTTTGTGTGACCCCAAATGTTGTTACAGTGGCTCGTTGTGCCCCTCCAGCCCGGAGGCCTTGGCCCGCCAAAACAATCTGGCCCTCTGGAAAATTACGTTGAAAAGCCCTGGGCTAGAGTCGCACACTTGCTCCGCTACTACCAAAATTAGCCTGAAAACTCACAGTTTCACCCACATAATCCCAAGAAACGAGGAACAAGAGCGTAAACATGTAGAACACAAGACAAGTTATGCTCCGGGACCTATACAATTAAAGCTGATAGACCATGGCCCCAGTGGAAAACAGACCTCTCTCTCACAGCAAGGTTAGCGTGGCTAACAAGACCAAAACCCGCCTCTAAACCGAGCACCATCCCCAGTTTGGCTTCTCCAGGCCCGTCCCTGCCAGAAAGAGGAGAATACATAACTTTACAACAGGTGGCCGGCCCTTATGCTGTATGAAATATAGTGTGACATGGCGGGAGGTGGAGGCGGCGCATGCATCACTGAGGCGAAGCAGCATATTTCAGACTTTATGGATGAGTTACAGGAGCCATTGAGTGTTGGGTTTGATACATGTTTTTGGCATGAACCCTTTTGTTTAATCTGTTTCATGTTTCTCTAGTTCTTCTGTTTGTATGTTGTGTTTGACCAGAGAGTTTTAAACATTCTTACAATCAACCCAATGGCATCGGATGTGTTACGCGTTGCATCATTTAACGTTGATGGCAAATAGAAATCAATCAAACAATCACAAATATTAAAACATTGAAATAATAGACATTATGAGAACAAATATACATTTTATATTTATAATAAACACATTTAAGTGATATAGCACATGAAAAACTAACCAAATGTTGTTACATTTTTTTTTAACTATTCATCATACAAAGGTAAGCACAAAAGGGGAGTTGCCATATTCATTTCAAATTGATACACCAGGGAGCGATATCATACCAGGGCTATTCCACATCAGGCCAAAACGACCCAATTTACAAATATTGTTTTCTGTTTTTTTTCTTGGTTGGCATTAGTTTAGACCTGGTTTAGTCCCGGTTAATTAGTCTTTAGACCTGTTTTGATTCAGGTTAGTCCTGGTTCAGACCTGGTTGGTACTAGTCCAGTCTTAGTTAAATTCTGGTTCAGTCTTTGAGCAAAGCCTTTTTCATGTTAATTCTCACAAAAATCTAATCTATCAGTTGTTATTTTATTGTATTAACTACTTAATTTAATGAAACAGTGTTGGAGATATTTTGTACGACCCAAAATGTTGTTATAGTGGTGTGTTGTGCAACTCCGGCCCAGGGGCCTTGGCCCCCCAAAAATAAATATGGAAAATAAAGTTGAATAGGCCTGTTCTTTACAGATATTACAGAAATGGTTGTAAACCACTCTGAGGGAACCCTAGTCTGTGGCTGCGATTGGAATTCCCGCATCAGACCTACATTAGACGTGTCAAACTCAAGAGACACTGGAGGACCAATAAATAAGAAGTCCCATGAATTAATTAAGAATATAGGAGTGATTGACATCTGGAGGGAGATGAACTCTAACACTCGCCAATATATCTAATCTACATACACTCTATTTCAGAATAGACTATTTCTTTCTTTTCAACAAAGACAGATCTAAAATCACTGAAGCAGATATAGGCACAACAGACCTAAGTGATCGTGCTCCTCTCTACATCTCTGTAACTTGGAGAAAAGATGAAAAAACACACTTTGGAGGTTCAATACCAGCCTGCCTAATGACCCTTTGTTTAAGGAAAAAATATCAAACAACAGCTTTATTTGGAGGAAAATGGCAACGGTTATCCTCTGGGATACTGCTAAAGCAGTTTTGAGAGAAGGTGACTCCTCAAGTGCTACAGGAAATTAAAAATAATTTAAACAATTAATGAATTAAATTAAAATAATGATGAAATGAAATTAATGAAGAAAATGCTCTTCGCCAAACAAATGTATTATGAGAGTGGATCAACATTTTCTTAATTGTTGCCTGGAAACTTAAAAAACAACAAGCAGAAAGATACATTTTTAAAATACGAGACAGAAAGAGATAACATAAAACGATCCTTACACATGAAGAATTGTAAAACATTTTAGAGAAAAACTCAACCCCTCTTTTCTCCACTATTAAAACAGACCTTAAAGAAGCACTATTATCCCATACTTAAATCAAAGGAAGATTATTGTGACTAATGGATGAGTCATTTGGAGGAAGATGAGAATCCCTGGGTAAAATCTGTGCTTACAACATGGAAGGAGCTGATCAAAACATACAAACTAAACAAAGATGCTAAAATCTTGTTTTGTACCGAATAGCTGAGATCTAAAAGGTAGAACAGTTTTTCACCAGATCATAAAAAAAATCAAATTTAAAGTTTTGATATGCTGAAGGAATCCTTTGACTTTTATGTTTGAAATAAATGAATTAAGTAAATAATTAGGCTGTGATGGTAATAGGATAGTGACTACTATTACTGGTACTACAGTACTGCAGCTGTCTCTCTTTATTTCATCTATTAATATTGTTTACTATAGGCTATCAGAGCCACACCTAAAAATCTGAAACCAAAACTAAATTAGGACTAAAATATGTGTATGAAGATAATGAATTTAATATTTAAATTGTTTAGTCATAGGCACAGTCAGAGACCGGGTCTAAACCAAATTTAATCCCGGATTTTCAAGGAGGATTAAACGTAACCATGTCTAAACAAGACTGCATGTGCTATCAGTGCAGTATACAAAGGCACATGCCAGAAGACAGCCGCAGAGTCCCATAGGGGGCAGTAGTGATCCACGGGAGCAGAGTCAGACACCAGACATGACTTTCAACATTTAGAACAGTTAGAAACATCAACATGAATTCAAACGTTATCCAGAAGGATCCAGTAGCTGCAGATTGTGCAGCACAGAAAGATCCTTTGCCTGCAATGGAAAAGAAACCTGCTCCGTCTGGGAGCATTTCTCAGTCCAGTTTGATCTTTTCTCTCCTCTGGGTCATTTTGAGGTGAAGCGCCGCTGCGGGTGAGTTAGAAAACCAGCTTTTCTCTGGAAGATTATTGATTAAAAAAGAATAGATAGTTTACTGTTTTTTTTTTTTTTTCATATAAAGAATCAAAATCCAAAAGGAAGTTAATGTTATGTTACAGTGTTGGGAAGTAACTAAATACATGTACCAAAAATACGTACTGTTTGTATTCCAGTACAGATATTTTACTCAACTCAAAGGACTACATTGTGGCATTTGTGGTACTACGCTAATTAAAGCTTGGACCTGCAAGGAAATATAGACACAGCAGCTGTGGGGAGTGTGTTTTTCTTTTTCAATCAGTGAAAAATAAATGCAAAACAAACATAAAACCTTTTTTACTCTATAATATAATGTAACTCAAAGTGAAAGTATTGTAAGTATTCAGAATACAGTACTCAACCATGGAACACAATATGTTACAAAAAACATTGTAAATGCAAATATTAAGTAGTGTGTAAGTAATCAAAAGCATTCTTCCCTACAATGTTTGGACCAAATAAAAGTTTGTTTTAGAAAAACATTCTAAATTCAGGAATGGAGCAAATATAAAGTGGAATATAATTGAAATTGTGAAAGAAAAAGCACTCAGACGCATGTACGTGAGCTCAGCGCCTAGTTTGGACACATTTAACACATTTGACATACCCTGGAAATTCAAAATGGTTGCTAGTTTTAGTTAGCACATTTAGCATTTAGATCTGATGTCACTTAGTCATTGACAATATGATTTGCTCTATTTTTCTTTTCTCAGAATAATGACAGCAAATATGTTCGTGCAAAGTGGTAAACAACCCTCCACAATGTACACGAGAACAGCAGAGCTGACCCTGGGCTGACCCTGAGGTGACCCAGAGCTGACCCTGGGGTGACCCTGAGGTGACCCTGAGCTGACCTGGGCTGACCCTGGGCTGACCTCCAGAAGATCAGCTTCCCGTAGTGTTCCTGTTGCTTGCTCAGCCCTCCTGATTAAAGCTAGTATTTTCTTAACACAGAGTAGCCTATACCTTTTTAATCCTTTTTAATCACGCACAAGGTAAGACACTGCTGGTGAATGGGAACAAACTTTAATTCAGAAGTGTAATTTTGAAGCTTGCTGTATACTACTGACACCTTGAATCTCAGGTGCAAAACCTTGGTCATAGACCAACCAGTTTAAGATTTTAACATCTTTGTTTATTTTGGATGTTTTGATCAACTCCTTCCATGTTGTAAGCAAAGATTTTACCCAGGGATTCTTAACTTCCTCCAAATGACTCAACCGTTTGACATCTGGAACCTCCAGCAATCTCAATATTTTTCCATTAAGCTTCATATTCTGGGTCACACCAGCACAGCAATGCTCTGCTCTGAGCTGAAATAAAGTAATTTTTCAAAAACGGTAAACCCCAGCCTCCTCTTTCTTTTGATAATTGTGGGCAAAACATTCATTTTTATAGTTTCAATCCTCTGACTTAGATTTAAGTCCATGGATAGTTTTAAACATATATATACGTGTATATATATATATATATTCATACTGTATATACTATATATACTGTGTATATATATATATATATATATACACACACACACACACATATAGGGATATATTTTTATATATGTACAGTATGTATGTACGTTCCAAGTACAAAGCAGGAGTGGAGGGGACCAAGCACAGCCCTGTCTCACCCCTCTTTCCAAAGTCAGTGAGCCTGTCATGTGACCATTCATTTAGATTTTTGATATTGGCCTGTTGTAAAGAGATTAAGTCGTCTATTTGAAATTTGTTTGCACTTTAAATCAATATGGCCAGCTAACAGAAACAAAAGCCTTCTCAGTGTCCAAACTCATTATTACAACTTGCCTTTTTGTTTTGTTGTTTTTGTATATGGTTCATTCTGTGTAAAGTTCGTCTGTTATCTTGTGTTTGTTGTCTGTTATTAAATCCTGTTTGATCATTATGGATTAGGTTTGGGAGTATTTGTTCCATTCTTTTGGACATAACTGAGGTGTAGATACGATAGTCCACATTCAGAATAGAAATGGGTCTGTCGAGTTGATCAATCCCTTCTTTAGGTATTGGAGATATGATGGCTTCATATGAATATAATGCATTTTATGAGAGAATTTACAAGGACAGCAAAGATACTGTGTAACCTGATGTAAATGTAAATGATAGTTTTACACAGTGAAAAGTGTAAAAATAAGTGTAACATGACAAAAGTAGTTCTAAAACATATTGATGAACTCACAGTGTGAAACTAAGAATTCCTCCAAACGTTTTTTTATAACCAGGAAGTAAAATCCTGAACCTAAAAACAGCTCAAATGTGATCAAATGTGTAAACTTTTTAGCAACTTCTTGAATTTAATGATCGAAACTATGTTTTAATAAAATGAGCCCAGCCTGTCATAGGCCCTTCAGGTCAAACAAACTGCTCTTTTATTACGTTTCTAGGCATAAACTGGGATTAGTGTGTATCATGTTACTTCCTGGTTGGACATGAGCAGACATTAGCAGCTTTATTTTCCTCATCCCAGGTCTGCCACACAACTGTACACACAAAGGCTCTTTCTTTAGGCTTTGTAGTTCTTTCATTTTTCGTAGATTTGTTTGAAACAGTTCTGTTCATTGGCTGACAGGGCTCAGCGGGGTTGAGGTCGTTGGTAGTGAGGTCTGACCTAGACACTTGACCTGTTATGGGGGATCACCAGCAGCATCAGCACACCTGCCTCCAACTCTGCTCCCACATTATACTTCTGCCACTTCTGAAGAAGAGCTTTCTTCAGAAAAAGCTCAAAATATAAACACAAGTTAGACAATTACAAAAACACAACACATGAAGGCAAAATGTTGCATCT
This sequence comes from Chaenogobius annularis, assembly GCA_015082035.1. Classification (NCBI taxonomy): domain Eukaryota; kingdom Metazoa; phylum Chordata; class Actinopteri; order Gobiiformes; family Gobiidae; genus Chaenogobius; species Chaenogobius annularis. The sequence goes on along the minus strand of BJKM01000090.1, from coordinate 402,089 downwards.
ACTTTATAAATTGTGTCAAAAACCTGATAACAAGGTCAGCCTTGTAAAAGAAATCTCAATAGGGTTTCTTACCTGGTTAGATAAAGTTGAATAAATAAACCAAATAAAACAACGTAGAACAACAACTCTCTTTGAATCTACACTATAAAACCATTTATACACACTACTAAATATGTGCTAAAAGTTCACTAACATTTCTCTGAATCTCTTCCAAGCTGGACTCGGGATTGGCCTGTTGCTTACACTGCTCCAGCCCCTCCCCTCCCCACACAGACTACACACAGTAACACACTATGTAGAAGCCAAAGCCCCGCCTCTCAACGTTCAGCAGCCTTTTGAATTGTGACGATTGTGCATCTATCGCAGATTTACGGTGATGAAGAGGTGCAGAGAGCGGCCGACCTGAGGCGTTTTGTGCGTGCCTTATAACCACAGGAATGACATTATCGTGGAAGCTGAAAACTGCGAGAAACCGGAATGCGTTATGGCCAACGCCGGATCAAATTAAGCCTTGCGGTCAGGTTTAGGAACTGTGTAGTGAAAATAAAAGATGTGACGTATTTAGAGGTAATTCCACAACTGTTACCTAGCAACCATCCTGCAAACAATCATTAATCGTTATGATTTGACAAAGAATAATACCTGATGACACCTTTTGTTTTTTTTGAATGTGTTGCAACTGTCAGAAGAATGTGTGCATTGAATTGTTCCTGCATTTTGGATTGAATGTGGCTTATCGATGGCATAGACAGAGGAAGGCCCCTTTAGAAAGACAAACTGCAACTTGACTGACTATGATAATACACCACAAGGCCTGTACCACCAAACTGAGCCATAATCAGAAAACACCTGTCATGTGCACTTTAAGTTATCACACTTTGACCAGCTTTGCAGACCACCTCCCACTGTTGTTGTACTTTCCCAGTTGTTGAATCAGAATCAGAAGCTTTTATTTCCTATATCAGTGAACAAAAATCCCAAAGTAGAATGATGTTGCAGTAAGATGCAACCTCAAACAATACACAATAATAATATTAAACATCTCATTTAAATACAGTATATATACTGCAAGATTAGAAGAAGAGTGCAACATGAGACGAGCACAGGTTTCTTAATGTTGGGACGCAGAGCGGTTCACATGTGGCTGACCACACGCTCCGGCTCGATAGTGCGAGTGTGACGGCCGTTTGTCCAGTGAGCCATGTATCGACTCCAGAGCAACAGGAGGATCATAGCACTGTAAGGACCAGGGGCCACTGTAACATACACAGGCCCCCAACCAGAGCAGCTGAGTCCCGAGTTCGCCCCTGACCTGGCTCTCCTTACAGGTCCAACCTGCTGCTCATTACACCAGGTCTCAGCTGAACCTGTGCCCTTTGGCCACACACTGCAGGTGGATAGGAAACATCTGACATTTAGAGGTTCTAATTTGAGTTGGTGTGTGTGCGTGTGTGTGCGTGTGTGTGAGGAAATGATTTTGTCGCAGCAGCTCATTTGTACAATCAGCAAGATAACAAAAATTCATTCATCCACACTGAATAATAAAAACACAAACTTAAATCTAATTGCAGCAGGAATAAAAGTCTTGCTTGTTTTTGTCTGTCTTTTATTTGTTGTATGTTCTCTTTATGTAAAATGTCTTCAAATTATTCTAAAAAGTGCCATAAAACTTATTTACAACCACTAATACCCCGGCAGTATAACTGTATACTAATACAGTGTTTTTAAACTCTATGCACCTTCACTAGAATCATGAATATTTTCAGCCTAACTTAGTTTTAGCCTTGTTGAAACTTCTCCACTCCTCCAAGGCCAATCTTAACTGACATTTTGACAGTTTATTCTAGTGCACTGTAGAGTATGCAGTCCAACTGAAGCAAAAATAGCTTATAAAACTACCACCAAGGAACATTTTCATCTGAGATGTAGACAGAATTACTCAAACATGTGTGAAAGAAACAAAACACAACTCCTGATGAGTTTCTGAGGACGAAACAACATTCTAACATGGCTAAAAGCTCACGTAATATTGCTTTAAAACTGTGGCTGTGATGGTCCTCCAGGGCTCCCTCCACACCACAGCCCAGCAGGAGCAGCTCGAGGCCAGGCAGGAGGATTAGCCCCTCCAGATGAGCGAAAGAGAAAGTGTGGCTGTCAGTATCCAGCTCAAAGCAGCTCTAAGCCCCTCAAAGTAACCCCGATCTGAGCCTGCACTTAACGCTGCCCTAATCCCTCACACGCAGCCACAGCGGCCCGCAGCCGCCCCGCAGCCGCCCCGCAGCCGCCCCGCAGCCGCCCCCCGCCCCGCAGCCGCCCCGCAGCCGCCCCGGCAGTGGCCACACCAACCCACACTGTCCCACAGGAGCCCACACTGTCCCACAGTGGCCTCCAGCCCCCACACTGGCCCGCAGCCGCTCACAGCGGCACCTGCAGAGGCCCACACTGACCCACACTGGCCCACAGTGGCCCAGTGGGTCTGGAACCTCCCACACTTACCAGAAACAAACTAATGTACTCTGCATTGACAGATTGTTTTCTTCTCTTTTACACGCGCTGACCCGCGACACGTCTGAGGCCCCTCGCACTGTGTCACACTCTGACCCACAATGCCGTCTGAGGCCCTCGTACTGTGTCCCGCGCTGACCGCGACACGTCTGAGCCCTCGCACTGTGTCACACTCTGACCCGCAATGCCGTCTGAGGCCCCTCGTACTGTGTCACGCGCTGACCCCGCTACACGTCTGAGGCCCCCGTACTGTGTCTCCGCGCTGACCACGACGCCCCTCTACTGTCACCTGCCTTTCGTGCCGCACCCTATCACAGTCGTGCGGCCCACTCGTGAGCTGCTCACGACGCTTGAGCTCGACCGCTGATTCTGAGAAGCCCCCTCTATGTGTCACGCGTCCAGCGAGTCGCTCCGAACCGTCTGAGCGGCGCCCCTGCGGTCTGCATCACGCGCTGACCCGCGACACGTCTGAGGCCCCTCGCACTGTGTCACGCGCTGACCCGCGACACGTCTGAGGCCCCTCGCACTGTGTCACGCGCTGACCCTGGCCCAAGGATGACATGTTCGGCTCTTTAAGGAATTACAGAGGTTAACGTTTGATTTCGATTGTAAAAATAAACTTCTTGCCAAACATATTTTGTAGAAAGCGTTTGCTCAAAATAGAGATTTGACTGTGCTGGCTGCTTCTGAAATGATCTGTCTTTAAAAAGACGTTGGAAGATTTCACTTTAAACGATATCATATGTAGAACCGCGATTGATCTAAAAGGGCTTAGTAACAGAAACAGCTCCATCGACTTCCATGGTGACATTTCACTGTAACATGCAGCAGACCCTTCACCCTTGTAAAATGAAATGTGTTCATGTTAGCTTAAAGCAGGGCAGAGATAGGGGGAAGGTGAAAACAGGACATTTCCGAGAACTCAAGCCTCTAAAGCAGGACAAAACTGGATTATTCAAACACTGAATGAAAGTGTTAATGAGGAAACACTGTTGTGATGTGCTCATTAAAGATGTCCTCTGTAAACATCCATCTCCATGGAGACGAGCAGCTTCAATAAAACACATGTCATTGAATAAATGCAAGAAGTTTAATGCCATACTCTGGGACATTCCAGACCATGCATAAACATCTCCATGACGACCAGCAGGTGGCAGGTCCCACACCAAACAGACTTACCCAACACAGTGGTGGAAAGTAAAAGTACTGTGCTGTTAAATATGTGTACAGTGGAGACTTCACTACGCCCGGGAGCAGGTTTAGAACTGGACTGAAACGAGAGAGATGTTTCTTTGTTCACGTTCACGGTGACGTCCCGAATAAAGATGTCGAGTTCAAGTTCGAGCTTTGAGAGAACAAAAAACATGAAAGTCAATACAACAAGGTAAAGAAATGGTACATGTTTTTGGTGGCAGGGGAAACCGAGGCCGACGCAGGGAGAACAACCAAACACCATTCTGAAATGTGATGCCGTCAGAAGCGTTCCCTGTTGGCGACGTTGGACTTTGCTGTGGAATATGTCAAAGGTAAGTTCACAAATGTTGAACAGGACTTTTAATGACTCATTAAATTCAACATCTGCATTTGAACCCGATTTGACCTTTGCTATCAAATATCAATACTTTTCTTTAGCACTTTGACAGTTTTCTAAATCTGTGTGAAATACTTCTTAAAGATTTCTTTATGTGAGAGTTTCACTTCTTCCTCCACCTTCACAGAGCAGTTCCAAATGTGTCCAATGGGGTTCTGGCCGGGGCGTTGTGTAAAACTGTGTGTGAAGTGTTCAAAGCAGTGCCCAGCAGTGTCCAGCAGTGTCCAGCATGTCCACCAGTGTCCAGCGTGTCCAGTGTGTCCACCAGTGTCCAGCATGTCCACCAGTGTCCAGCGTGTCCAACAGTGTCCAATGTGTCCAGAATTGATCCAGCAGTGTACAGCAGTTTCACAGATGTCAAGCGTGGTCCAGTGTGTCCAGCGTGATCCAGCAGTGTGCAAGCGTGTCAGCCGTGTCCAGCAGTGTCCAGCAGTGTCCAGCAGTGTCCAAGCGTCCATATGTCCAGCGTGTCCAGCATGTCAGCAGTTCAAGGCCAGCTGTGTCCAGCATGTCCAGCAAGTGTCCAGCAAGTGTCAAGCGTGTCCAGCAGTGTCAGCCAGTGTCCAGCAGTTGTCAAGCTTGTCCGCAGTTGGTCCAGCGTGTCCAGCACGTGTCCAGCAGTGTTCCAGCATGTCGCCGTTCCACGCGTGTAGATATCCAACAGTGTCCAGCAGGTCAAGCAGTGTCCAGTGGTGTCCAGCGGTTCCACCAGTGTCCGACAGTATCCAGCATGTCCACCAGTGCCAGCGTGTCCAGCATGTCCACCAGTGTCCAGCGATGTCCAACAGAGTGTCCAGGCAGTGTCAAGCGTGTCGCATGTTGTTCAGTCGTGCTCCAGCAGTGCCAGGCAGTGTCAAGCGTGTTCCAGCAGTGTTCCAGCAGTGTCCAGCAGTGTCCAGCAGTGTCCAGCAGTGTCAAGCGTGTCCAGTGTGTCAGCCGTGTCCAAGCAGTGTCCAGCAGTGTCCAGCAGTGTCAAGCGTGCTCAGCGTGCTCCAGGCAGTGTCCAGCAGGTGTCAGCGTGTCCAGCAGTTGTCAGCAAGTGTCCAACGTGTCCAGCATGTCCAGCAGTGTCCAGCGTGTCCAGCAGTGTCCACGCTGTGTTCCAGCAGTGTTCCAGCATGTCCAAGACGTGTCGCAGTGTGATCCAGCATGTCCAACGTGACCAGTGTGTCCAGCAGTGTCCAGCATGTCCAGCAGTGTCCAGCAGTGTCCAGCAGTGTCCAAGCGTGTCCAGTGCTGTCCAGCGTGTCCAGAAGTGTCCAGGCAGTGTCCAGAATTGTCCAGCAGTGTACAGCAGTTTTCCAGCAGTGTCAAGCGTGTCCAGCAGTGTCCAGGACTGTGTCCGCAACGTGTCCAATCGTGCTCCAGCGTGTCCAGATTGTGTCCAGGCGTGTCCAGCATGTCCGCAGTGTCCAGTGTCCAGCAGTATCTCAGCCAGTGTCCAACGTGTCCAGCAGTGTCCAGCAGTGTCAAGCGTGTTCCAGTGTGTCACAGCGTGTCCAGTCAGTGTCCAGCAGTGTCAGCAGTGGTCCAATGTGTCCAGAATTGTCCCGCAGTGTCCAGTTCCTGTGTCCAACGTGTCCACGTGTCCAACGTGTCCAACGTGTCGCAAGTGTCCAGCAGTGTCCAGCAAGTCGAGGTCCAGCAGTGTCCAATGTGTCCAGAATGGTCCAGCCAGTGTACAGCAGTTTCAGCGTGTAAGCAGTGTTCCAGCAGTGTCCAGCGTTGTTTCAACGTGTCCAGCAAGTCTCCAGCTGTGTCCAGCACGTGTCCAGCGTGTCCAGCAAGTGTCCAGCATGTTCAGCAGGTCCAGCAGCGCCCATGTTGGTCCAAGCAGTTGTTCCAGCATGTCCAACGTGTCCAGCAGTCCAGAAGTGTCCAGCGTGGCTCAGCAGTGTCCAGGCAGTGTCCAGCCTGTCCAACGTGCTCCACAGCGTGTCCAGCAAGTCCCAGCATGTCACCACCCAGCGTGTCCAGCAGTGTCCAGCAGTGTCCAAGCGTGGTCCAGTGTGTCCAGGTGTCCCCAGTGTCCAGCGTGTCCAGCAGTGTCGCAGTCCACAGTGTCAAGGCGTGTCCAGTGTGTCAGCAGTGTCCAGCATGTCCAGCAGTGTCCAGCTGGTGTCCAGCAGTATCAGCAGTGGTCAGCGTGTCCAGCAGTGGTCCAGTGTTCTCCAGGTCCACGATGTCGTATCGCAACGTGTCCAGAGTGTCAGCATGGTCGCAGTGTCCAGCGTGTGCAACGTATCCCGCAGTGTCCAGCAGTAGTCACAGCCTGTCCAGCAGTGTCCAGTGTGTTCCACAGTTATCTCCAGAGTGTCCAGCCAGTGTCCAGACGTTGTCAAACGTCGTTAGCAGTCCAGTGGCACATGTTGTCCAGAGCAGTGTCCAGCAGTGTCCAGCATGTCCAGCAGTGATTCCAGCAGTGTCCAGCTAGTGTCCAGCAGTGTCCAGTACAGTGTCCAGCATAGTCACGTCCAGCACATGTCCAGCTGTGTCCACCGTGTCCAGCAGTGTCCTAAAGCGCAGTGTTGTTCTTCTAGTGTCAGTTCCCAGACGTGTCCAGGCAGTGATCCGCAGTGCTCAGCAGCTGTCATGCGTTCCAGCAGAGGTAGCGTGATCCAGCGTCGTGTCCGAGCCGTGTCCAGCAGTGTCAGCAGTGTCTAGCAGTCCAGAGTGTCAAAGCGTGTCCAGCCCAGTGTCCCAGTGTGTGTAGTGTCCAGCAGTGTCCAGCAGTGTCCTAACTGTTGTTGTCCAGCCAGTGTCCAGCGTGTCCAGCAGTTCCACAGTGTTCCAGCGTGTCCAGCAGTGTCCAGCAGTGAATCCAGCATGTCACAAGGTGTCCAGCAGTGTCCAACGTGTCCAGCAGTGTCTAACGTGTCCATGTGTGTCCAGCAGTGTCCAGGCATGTCCAGCAGTGATCCAGCAGTGTCCAAGCAGATGTCCAGCAGTGTACCAGCAGTGTCCACTGTGTCCAGTTGTCCAAGCAGTGTCCAGCAGTGTCCAGCGTTGTCCAAAGCAGTGTCCAGCGCAGGTGTCCAGATGTGATCCAGCGTGTCCCAGCGTGTCCACAGTCGTCGCAGTGTCCAAGCAGTTCCACGTGTCCAGAATGTCCAGCAGTGTCCAAGTGTGGTTCCAACAACTGTCCAGCGTGCCAGCAGCTTGATCCAGCAGTTCCAGCATGTCCAACGTGTCCAGCAGTGTCCAGCAGTGTCAAGCGTGTCCAGTGTGTCCAGTGTGTCCAGCGTGTCCAGCAGTGTCCAGCAGTGTCCAGCAATGTCCAGTGTGTCCAGTGTGTCCAGTGTGTCCAGTGTGTCCAGCAGTGTCCAGCAGTGTCCAGTCCAGAGCAGCAGAACAAGAGCTGTCCCGGAGCGCGGCATCTGCTCCCCGGCCACACTCCCTTCAAAGCAGATTATTTTAAAGCAGGCTTTTACATTTTTTCTAATCCTACCTCCATAATCTAATTTTATCCGTCTCAATCCAATTTTTAATGCTGGCGACACACGGGATTAGGGGCCTCTGTGCTTTGTGGGCCATTTGGCAGTGAGGGCATCTGCTGCTGTTTACGACACCACAACTGGAGCACTTCTGCATTAGAGGTTAAAGAGACTCGGGGATTTGCTCAGTATTTGAGGAAAATGGTGGAAACATTGAAAAACATAAGGCAATACAAATGATCTCACTTGGACATTTGGGCCAATCACTCGTTTGGGGGTGGAGTGGGGGTGGGGAAAGTTGAACAAAAACCCGTCCTTTTTTTGGTCTACGATAAAGTCTTTTTCAAATGTGCTTTAGGTGAACATGTACATGCGCTTTGGTTAAAGGCCCATTCTGTGTATATTTCGACTTTTTGGCCCACCTCATGGCCTCATGGTAATCCCGTCTCTTCTGTGATTTTGCCATTTATAAACACAGTTTTAGGTATCTCTTTATTTGTGTACATTTACAGTGTATACGTCTTACTTTTACTTCACTACATTTATACTTTCGACAACTTTTTTGGACTGAAAAGTACAAAGTCTTTTTTCTCATGGTTTTTGGCATGTTGGTGGGACGCGCTGCCTAAAGGGTCTGAGCCCCAGCTTTGAGCAGATTACATTAATGATTCAGTTTGTTCTGTTGACCAAAACTCTTCTTCATTTCAATTCTAAATCTGTGTAAAAAGCTTTCATTTTTTACTCTAAAAGTCCACTTTACTTCCCTTGGGATAGTTTTGTATTTGTACTTTTACTTCCGTAACAAAAGTAAGTCCTTGGTAGCTTTGTTCTTACCCTCTTTTCACATACTTAAACATTTCGATTGACTTCCTATTTTCTTTCATCATTTTAAGTTGTACAACATTGAAGAACAAGGCATATTGTCCTAAAACAAGGCTCAACAGGACAGAAAACGCAGCTTTAAAATGAGTTTGTGTGCAGGGCTCATTACCTGGCTCAGACCGGACCTGACCTGGTGGATATTTTCTGATGGTTTGGACACGTTTGTGTGCACATCATACTCCTAATGGCATGATCCATGTGTGAGCGTGTTTACTGAGCGTGTTTGCACTGTGATAGCAGCAGGTCGCCAGGACAGGTCAATATTTGGAGAGGACCAGCAGCTGTTTGTCAGGATGCCATTAAGACTCAGCGTTTCTCTGTAAAGCTCCGCAAGACAGAGTTACCTCGCTCTGTGACCGCCCCCTCTCAGAGGTCAGCTCTGTGACCGCCCCCTCTCAGAGGTCAGCTCTGTGACCGCCCCCTCTCAGAGGTCAGCTCTGTGACCGCCGCCTCTCAGAGGTCAGCTCTGTAACATGTTTGTCACATGACCTAGAGGTCGACACTGTTACATGTTTGTCACATGACCTAGAGGTCGACACTGTTACATGTTTGTCACATGACCTACAGGTCGACACTGTTTTATGTTTGTCACATGACCTACAGGTCGACACTGTTACATGTACATGTCAGCTTATGCTTGACCTGTCTACGTGGGTTCGCGGTCACTTTTGTCGACACGCCCCCTCGCCTCAGTATGGAGGCGAGGGGAGCCCGTGTTCTACTGTCTGCAGACACATGAACACCACCAGTGTTTTTGCTGCTGCCTCTCATTTCCATGTGGGATTAAAGCAAGCTTCATTCTCCACAGAGCACCACTGTTACAGCCACAGCTTACCTCAGCGTCCACAGTCTCACTGGAATGTCCCTCATCATGAAGAGTCTACCATCCGTTTCCATGGCGTATCTATGAAGACCAAGTATTCACTGTTTATGGACTATCAGTTTAGTTACACAGCACGTGTGTGTTATCAGGTGACTTGAGAGAAAGTAAAGCTAATGTGTGCTAAAGTAAATAAACCATAGGTAATAGCCTGTTTTTTATTGACAGAAGACAAACACCTTATCTTGTGAAAACATCTGACTAATTTCACCAAAATATGAAGAAGACAACATTTGCTACAATTACAGAAGTCAACGAACAAACCTTTTAAACACCTAACCCAACAATATATTAAAAATAATAATAATTATAATAATAATTAAAATGTTCTTGAAAAAATGATATAAGAGTTACCAACTTTAGAATAAAGAAATATATTTATGCACAGGAAATAATGCACAGAAAATAGTGCAGAAAAATCAGACTCTTTCTTGTTGTGTTTCCGCCATGAAGAGAGAACTGAATCAAGAAGCTCGGAGCGCGGGGTGAAAACCAGCTGATGTGCAATTTATGTTATTTTTGTTTATTGACCTTTCTTTAACCAGGATGAAATTAGGAATCTCTTTTTCAGGGGTCTATTGCACATGTTTTTGGTGGCGGGGGAAACCGAAGCAGAAACGACCCGGACACTCGCACAGCCAACTGAAGTACTGTAGTTCTAACCCTGACTTAGGAACCCTTTCAAAGTTCTGGGTGGTGCTGGAGAGTTCTGGGTGGTGCTGGAGAGTTCTGGGTGGTGCTGGAGAGTTCTAGATGGTGCTGGGTGGAGCTGCAGCTGGGTGTGCTGGGTGGAGCTGGGGTGCTGGGTGCTGGGGGAGCTGGGTGGTGCTGGGTGGAGCGGCTGGGTGATGTGGTGCTCGGGGAGCTGGGTGGTGCTGGGTGTGCCAGATGCCGTGGATCAGTGAGTCGGGCGTCAGTGTGCAGTGTAATCATTGTTTGGACACCAGGGTTTTCTGCCTCGGATGGCTCCGCTGCGGGGGCTCGGGGCTCCGCTGCGGGGCTCCAGCTGCTGGGCTCCGCTGCTGGGCTCGGGGCTCCGCTGCTGGGCTCGGGGCTCCGCTGCTGGGCTCGGGGCTCCGCTGCTGGGCTCGGGGCTCCGCTGCTGGGCTCGGGGCTCCGCTGCTGGGCTTTGGATCGATGCGGCCCCTGCCCCAGACAAACCGTTCCCTTCAGCTCCGCTTTTCTACTTCAGCTCATCAGCAACACAGCATGAACATAGCATGAACATAACATAAAAAAATATATATTTTTTGAATTGTTGGATAGTTTGTTTGGACATAAATCTGTTTTTTCCCATACAGCCCACAATTCTAACAGTTGAATATGTTAAAACAAGAAATGATATTTGAATAAATATACAGAATGACACAACTGACGCAAAAGGATGATATATATGATATATATGACACATATAAATCTCCTCGCCCAGAGGAGAGACGAGACCCCAAACCTCCACCAGGGGCCCACGAGCCAGGCCTCAGCAGCCACAGCCGACCCCTGCTCCTGATGCACAAGGCTGCTCAGAGGAAACACTGGAGAAAAGAAATAAGTATAAAACTAAGACCTTAAATATAAAGTAACATTAAAAAAAGATCGTAAATAATAAAACCGTATAAACATAAAACAGTATGTCTAAAATCTTTACATAGAATAAATACAAATAATAAATATGACTCAGTGCACAGTAGCAGAGAGGCCAATCAGGTGTTTGAGTCTGTTGAAGGAACATTGTGGTCTTTGTGCTGTGGTGGACACTAAACCAGACTGACATGCCTCAAGAGCCTGTAAGCGACCGAAGCAGCCGCTTAGGGCCCCCTGCAGGAGAAAGCGTGTGTGTTTCATCTTAAAATGGTAAGTTAGAGACGCTTCTGTAATGATTCAAATGATTCAAATCTAATTTTCTGTTCTTCAGCGGGGGCCTCACCACTGCAGAGAGTCTGAAGAGAGCATTTCATCGTGTGGTGGTCTCTCTTTATCAAGCATCTCAGCATTACCCAGGACAGGTAAAGACAAACTCCTCACAGAGAGTCCGTGGAGGAAAGTGAGACAAAAACGTTCTCTCTTACAGTCACCCTCACTTGACCTTTGAAAGGCCTTTCCCTTAAAAGGACACTCTTCAAGAGTTAAACTGTACCCCTCTTTTTGCCACCATGAATCAGGGAGAACTGGTGGACCTGCAGTCAAGTTTATGGTGAAAAAGCAGCTCAGGGATGATGAAAGATTTGTTCAGCAGAAAGCGGAAAGCTCCATATTTATTGATCTGTAAAGCAGGTCATGTGATTGGCTGTGAGCTGGAGGAGGAGCTGCAGCTCTGCTCCCAGGACCATGTTCTGTGTCTCCTTTCAGCACTTCAGGACAAACTACACTCGGTTTGTCCGTCCTGGACAGATCCTTCAGAGCTGGACTTGAACCTGTCACCGTCTGAAGATCAAAGCTGAATATATGAATGAGTAACGCTGCTACAGAGTTTTGATCATTACTTTTCAAAGCTCATGGATTTCATTTTTACTTGAAATAGAGCCTATGTAAGGCCTACTTTCAGGTCCATGCTTGAATTTGTGGGTTTGGTGGGTTCCAGAACAACTGGCCCTGATGCTTCCCACAAATGTTGATTTGACTGAAAAAGTGGGTTAGAGCTTTCTTTTTCCCTTTTTCCTGAACAGGAGCATGACAGTCTTGGTGGGCGGGGTTTGTGCTGGCACAGAGGACATGTGACACATGGCCATAAGTGTCACTGTTTTCACAAAAGACACAGATGAACAAAAACGTGCAAGAAATACAAGTGGAGGCACATTTATTTGATTCCCTGGTAAAGTAGATGATGTCAGCAGAAAACTGGCTCCTCCCCCTTGGCTTCGTGGGAGATCAACGACACCAATTGATTGACAGCCCTAGTGACAACACAACGGTCTGCTTCATGAGAGTCCCCTAAACTCATTCCACTAAAACATGACTAAAATGTATAACTTAATAAGGCACACTTTATGACAAGGCTCATCTACGAAGCCTTTATTAATGAGTATTAATCATTTACTAATTATTGACAAAGCATGAACAAATCATTCATAACATGATTCCTCATTAACTATAAGATACAAATATGTTTCATAATCATTAACATAACATACCTTAACTCTAGTAAATGTTTATTAAATGTATTATAAATCATATTTTGTTGTCAGTGATTAGTTCATAATTAATAAACATTTTTGATGCTTTCTAAATAATGCCTTATAGCAAATGATTATTAATGATGAGTTAATTTTCATGCATTAATGGAACCTCGATGCATGCTTTGTATAAACCTTATTATTTTAGATCTTCAAATCCTTGTCTTTCTTGTTCCAGGTGAAGTGCATCCATGTCATCTTAAGTGCCGAGGTGACATGGCGTGCACATCTCCTGCCGCGGCGCACAAAGTTAGCTCTGCGTTTGTGAAGGAGGGTCGTGTGGTGCGTTTAGCCTGAACAAAGCGGGATTAGGGAGGCAGTGGTGGCTTTGACATCACACGAGTCACTTCAAACCCAGGGCTAATCCATGCAAATCAGCGCGCCAGCCTTTCTCCGGCATAAAGACATCAATTAGTTGGCATGGAGATGTGGGCCAGAGGTCTAACAGCAGCGTTTAGCCTGCATGACAATGAGAGCACTAGCTAACGCCACAACCCCCGACACACGCGCGGCTTTTATCCTACGCGCTCCAAAAGAAATGCTAAGTTTATTTTATCTTGTTCCAAAAAATTGCTTGATAAATTCCTTAATTAAATTGAACTAGTGAATGCGGGTTAGACCTTGGTGGACTCAAGGATGTGAGAGGATGTAGACTCCATTGTGCTGCCGCGTGCTCCTCGGGCTCTTGATATAATGTTCTTGTAAAATACAGATCTTTCTTCCTAAGTGGACAGCGGACGGGAGATGTTGTGATGGGGCTGCTTTTTGTCAGTCCGTCCCGAAGCGTCTCATTGTTACGCAGGACACAGAAAACAAGCCATTGATCTAAATGCACTCAAAACAGGCAGACGGAACAAGAAAAGAGTCGCAATTTTTCCATTTTCTACATCTGAGGCCGGCCCATCAAAGAGACGCCTCACTCTGAGCCAGCCAAGAAAATTGTAGCTATTTTTATTTATTTTTTTATTTTT
>BJKM01000090.1:358656-386156 GCA_015082035.1 Chaenogobius annularis | reverse complement strand
TGTCCGACACCTACTTTTCTCCATGATGTTATTGTTGTGCCTAAAATATGTCACAGGTGCAGCAGGCAAGCGTCGGTCAAGTCATTTAGTAAGTTCTTGTGTTTGTGTCAGCTACAGCTCTTCTCTTCTCTATCCCCACCGCAGCAGCAGAACCCTCAGCCTCTCCATCTCCTCTTCCCCTCCACCTTTGTCACTGCTGTCTCTAAGCACCAACATTTATCCATTTGATACTATTCTCTTTATCCACGTTTCGACTGGCCCCGGGTCACATTAGAGCGCTTTGGAACGCTTCTGTTAACGGGGGAGTGTGTCCGTGTGCAGGCCCTGGCTCTGACCTCAAACATAACTCATGCTCGCAATAAAAACATACCTGAATTATTAAAATATTGAATCTTTTTTAAGGCTGATCTCAGAAATTCACAAAAAGACATTTACTGATTCCAAGTTGGAGTGGCTAAAGCTTCTCTGCTAAGCCTCTACACAAGGTTTCAGCCTGTCTTTAGCCCTTTACAAGCAGCGCACACAGGTGATCCCCTGTTGTCCCCTGCTCTTCTCCTGTTCTTTTCCAGACATAAAGTCTGCAGTACTTCTGTATTTAGCATTTTAATTTAGCATTTTTATACAAGAGCGTGTCCATGTGTTGCGACCTAAATGAACCTTAAATAAAAAAGAAATGTGAAGCAAAAGCATGTGGTTGAGTGCACGGAGCGTTACACACGCCACTCTCCATCGACACCAGAGAATCTCCTCCTCCTCTCTCCTCAGAGCAAACATCCGACCGACCCACACTTACAGTAGCACTAAGTATTAACTCCAGGTGCGAAAAGTGGGCGCGACTCTATTCAAACAACCACTCGCTCCACATCTGAGCCAGCTAAAGTCCGTTGGGACGTGCATGTTTGCAAAGGGCTTTTATGTAATGTATTGGGTTTGGATTATGTTAGCTGCAGTCCGGTCATTGCACGGGAAATCAGGGACCAATCACATCTAAAACCACTGTTTGTTTATACATACATTGTTCCAATATATATCCAAATAAGTCCGATTTCCCTGCACTTCTGCCTCTTGAAGCTTGGCTGGAGTCCTCCTCCTGGATACTGAGCATACTGCAGGAAGCTTGCTCCGAGCGCAAGTCTTTTTCTAATGGGCTGAGCACGGGCCCTTCCAAGATCAGCTCTCTACAACGTGTTTTAACAACCTGAGCGAACAGCAGCTTGTTTTAGAGGTTTGTACATTCATACTGAGGACAACAATCCATTCATTGTGTCCATGGCTGGAGTTTTGAAGCCCAAGTACACAGTTCTGAAATTGAGTGGAATGTCAAAAACAGTCTGCAGTGCACTGTTAATTTCAGTCCTGTGTCCCAGAACATAGCATTTCCCTGCGAATGGTGAGCACTTTGACATGGTGTTATGAAAAAACCTAAATTCTTTCCAGGCATGTGACTTTGTGATATATATATATATATATATATATATATATATATATATATATATATATATATATATATATATATATATATATATATATATATATATATATATATTATATTTCCGATCTTTGTCTGTCAAAAAAAATTAGCCTCTCTTTATTTATTTATTTGTAATATATTTGGAGTAGCTGCCCAAATTATTAATGCATTCATATAATTTAGATATTATTCACCTTAACAGTTCTGCTGTATACGCATTAATAAAGATTTCAATCAGAAGGTTATAATGCTTGTTGCTTTTGTCATGGTGCAGGCTACACTTAATTCACAGCCCAAATTTGTAGTCTTAAGCGATTGAACCAACAACGTCCCCCGAAGTTATTTATTGTGCAGCAGTGTGGGTGTGTGTCTCTGTCTGGTCTACCACACCATCTGGGGCGCTAGACATTAAACTATGAAAGGACGCTCTTTGTTGTTGTTGGTTCTCTGGCCGTCTGTACTTCTGGGTACTTGTCGCTCGGTGTGTGTGTTTCTTGCTTTACTCCATATAGCAGGTATGAATAGTACAATAATGCATTCAATTTGAACGTGTAGCTAGGCCCTTATCAGATCCTCTTTAGTAGTGCTGCTGTTCGCTCAGGGAGCGCCTTCACTGTAGACCGGGTGTGTGTGTCTCCAGTGGTCCTCTGAAGCTATGGGTCATTCTAAGCCTAGTGTAAAACCCCTGTACAGCGTGCCCTCAAAGTGGTATGTTTCCTGTGACGGGCTGTAGTGAGCATTAAGTTGATAGTCTGCGTTTTCATCTTCCACATTGAAGGAGAAACGATCAGCAAAAATTTGAAGTGTGGCTTTGTGTGTCTTGAAGTCTGCAAACCTGTGATCAAATTCTTCCTGCAGGGTATAATGATATCAGCATACTTCTCACCACTGAATGGTGTGCACAAATCCACGAGTGATACTTTTTGGGAAATGTCAGGTTTGTCTGGGAAAGCTGGGCTATATGCAGCACAGACAAGATGGCCCTGGCCTTGTAACTTCTTGTTCAGTACATTCAGCGCCTGTGTGATGTCAACAAGAAAAACTAAGACCATTAGCAATTTGGGATCACTTAGTACAGGGACAGTCATACCATCCCATCTCTTCTCCATGAAGGCTTTCACTTCTGCTCTCAACTCAAAAAAACACTTCAATACTTTCCCCATGCTGTTGGCTGAAAGGCTGATGTTGCTAAACTGACCCTTCTTATAGACTATACTTGCAGTATGTAACATGGACTCGCCAGCTTTTAATGAGTTCTCTTAGCAATCATCTCACTCACCACGTAGCTTGCTTCAACTGCTGCATCACTTTCTTTGCATGCTTTCTTGAAAAAATATTGTTGCCTCCTCTGCATGTCTAGTTGAGTGATGATGTCTGATGTTTATCTGTGTATATTGGGAGGTCAGGATGTCCCTGTGCTCAACAATATTCAGTCTCCCACTTCTCCTGAAATTGTCTGTGATCATTGCAAACCTTTCTCTTCATGGCAGGTTTTGAAAAAGACATGACTGGGGCTGGGTGACAAAAAACGTATTCGTACTGGGTGATATATTTTACCTCCATTTGGTGACAATCCCGAGACACGCTACAAGTGACCAACGTTGCTAATTTGTGTTGTTGTCACAAGCCTGAGTTATGGTAGCCCACAAATGATAAAAAATATAGAACGCCCAGCACAACGACTCACGCAGGTGCATGTGAGAAAAAAACACGCGGGCCACACTGTAGTCTCTGTTTGTCCCTGGCTGCGGGTCCAGCAGAGGGCGCTGTAGTCTCTGTTTGTCCCTGGCTGTGGCTCCAACAGAGGGCGCTGTAGTCTCTGTTTGGCCCTGGCTGTGGCTCCAGCAGAGGGCGCTGTAGTTCCCTGGCTCGGGCTCAAACAGAGGGCGCTGTAGTCCTGTTTGTCCCTGGCTGTGGCTCCAACAGAGGGCGCTGTAGTCTCTGTTTGGCCCTGGCTGTGGGCTCCAGCAGAGGGCGCTGTAGTCTCTTTTGTCCCTGCTGTGGCTCCAACAGAGGGCGCTGTAGTCTCTGTTTGTCCCTGGCTGTGGCTCCCAGCAGAGGGCGCTATAGTCTCTGTTTGTCCCTGGCTGTGGCTCCAGCAGAGGGCGCTGTAGTCTCTTTTGGCCCTCGCTGTGGCTCCAGCAGAGGGCGCTGTAGTCTCTGTTGTCCCTGGCTGTGGCTCCAGCAGAGCGGCGCTGTAGTCTCCTGGCTTGTGGCTCCGCATTGCGCTGTGGCTCCAGGCGTGATCCAACACGGTGAGGGAGGGGTGAGGATGGACTCAATGATGGCCGTGTAGAACTGCACATCATCTGCACTGGCAGCTTGGCTTTCCTCAGCTGCCGCAGGAGAGTACATCCTCTGCTTGGGCCTTCTTGATGAGGGAAGCGTGATGGAGGGCTCCCACTAGGTTGGTGATGGTGGTGCCAAGAAGCGAGAGGAGTCCACCGTGGTTGATTGGGGAGTGATGTCATGGTATGAGGGGTCGCTCTCGGACCTGGAGGCGTGACTTTCCTGAACTCTACAATCAGTCTCCTATCTATCTGCGCGTACTGAAGCTACCAGACTGTAGTTACCGCTTGCCACGGACACGTAGCCGGATATCCATGCCGGTCCACCTCCCTCCTGTAGACGGACTCGTCCCCGTCCGGGAGGAGCCAGATGACGGTGGTGTCGTCCGCAAACTTCAGTTTTATGGAGCCGTGGCTGGAGGTGCAGCAGTTTGTGTACAGGGAGAAGAGCAGAGGAGAAAGTACACAGCCCTGTGGC
The DNA here is from genome assembly GCA_015082035.1 of Chaenogobius annularis. Lineage (NCBI taxonomy): Eukaryota > Metazoa > Chordata > Actinopteri > Gobiiformes > Gobiidae > Chaenogobius > Chaenogobius annularis. The sequence goes on along the minus strand of BJKM01000090.1, from coordinate 381,919 downwards.
ACTTCAGTATATCCTGGTGTCCTCAGGTGGATCAAAGCAGGAGTGATGGTGTTTTTGTTCTGTTTCTCAGCCATTTTCAAGAAATAAGTGTACAAGCTCAATATATATCTGCTCCCACGTAAAAATGTCAACTCTCCCCAGGTGAACTCGCAATAGACATGGATAAATCTAACAGATTCAGCCACAGATTGACAGAGCCTGTCTAAGCTAGACGGCCATCATCAGGGAACTCTCGTTCACATTTTTGATGTTACTCAGAAATGCAGGCGGACTTAATCACATAGAGAGCTAGTTTGAGTGTAATGGAGGATTGAGCAGGGAAGTGACACTATTACGTCCATTCAGCACAAGCATAGGCGTGTAAGATTAGTAGGATAAGTAATCATCAGCCGTGCAGGAGAACCAGGGTCAGGACCTGCACCTGCAAGGGTTTTTCCTCTTTTGTATGCACAGACAAACTAATACTACAAATGTTATGGACGTTTTATAATACTATTGATGAATCTCTCAAGTCTGCTTGCCCATCCCATAGATATATTATACACTGGAAGTATAATATTTTGGGTCTTGGCACAAGTGCTGTGCCTCGATAAACAGGAATTAGCTGATGCTAACGTGCGTCTTTGTTCTGATAAGCATATTGGTTAAAAAAATAAAGTTAGCATCACTGGAAATATAGCAGTGTTCTCTCTTATCCAATCATCTAAAGCTGTCTTGGAACCAAAAATGAGCCAGACCGTTTTGGAAGATAGACCTCTCAATTAAGACATGCAAGACATTTTCGGACTATACCAATGTGCTCCAAAGTGAACCCGTGGAAACATGGCTTATAGCACCTGCACAGACGGATAAATCGCCCTTCCTCTGCTCAGCGCGCCTGGCGCACACATGTCATTCCATACATCCAGCCCACACAGCCAGCCCCAAGTGAAGCTGTCACACACATCCATTCACCCAGACCCCCTCCACACAGACCCCCTACCCCGGCCCCGCGCCCTCACAGCGAGTATAAGGTGTCCACGCGCTCCAAGGTTGGCGCCAGTCTCTGTCTATTGTACACCACAAACCAGAATTAATTGCAAATCAATCGAACAACGTACAACTGATCAGTAAACCAATTAGTAATTTTAGCTCTTTGTCCAGGCTTCTCTTTCCTGCGACGGCCAGTGGCAGCCCAGATTCGTGGTATTTTTACCCAAACGCCGGCTCCCACTGGTGCGGGAGTGCAGGGGAGCGGAGGGGATGAGGTAAGAGCAGACTGGCTCCAGCTAAGTGAGACGGAGAGAGAAAAGTACTCCAGCCCCAGTGCACCGGATGTGTAGGGTCTAACATGTTTTATACCATCAGCAGCTCAAAGAGTTAGACCAACTTTATTGATCCACCAGAGAAATGATTTTGAGTGAACTAAATAAAAATGTGGGGTAAGCAAAGTAGAATTAAGGGAGCATAACTCTATAGACATACGAGTTTATATTACATAAGGCAAAGTTATTTTATATTTATTATGAAACTGGTCTGAAAGATAAAATATGTTATTAATGATAAATAAGCAATATGACTAGTAAATAGACTTTGCTTTTGCTTGTTTTGAATCTGTGCTGGTCACACGAAGCCTGTTTTATAAATCAATACAATACAATGAATTATATCATCATATTTTGGACATTTTACATTGCATCATTGACACTTGCAAACTCCAGCGCTGATTTCCACCTGCCCCATTAAGGTACTTTACTGTCAGTGTGGGATGAACGCAGAAGAAATATCTCATGAATCACTCTTTTTACAACTTTAAGGGGATAAATGAGGAAGGAAAACAATTCTAACATGGTTGAATGCTCTTTAAAGTGTAAAAATCACAGGGACTCGAGGGACTGCTGGACTCAGGGCTGGCTGAAAGTTTTTTGTTTTTTTTAAACAAAACAGGTCATTTTTTGTAATCTGGGGTACATTACAACATCAAATCAAATGTTTACAGTAATACATTTCTATCCTTTGTACACTGTGACTGCAGGATACTTCTGTCCAACATTCAAATGGGGCCATTGTTTATTCTAGGAACACTTGTGTCACAGTGTTTAACCTGTAGTTCACATGCTGCTGATCACTTCTGTCCAAATCCAGCGTCAGTGTTTGTCAGTGGAGCCTCAGCCTCTGCTGCCTCTCTGTGCTCTCACTTCTGTTCTCCAGCACCCTGCGCACACTGTCCTCACACTGGACTGTGGACAGAAATACTAAGTATTCAATCTTTTGGACTGTGGACAGAAATTAGTTAAATCTAGCGCTGTGTTATTTCATGAGATGTTTGTGTTTTAATTCCTTGAATCAGAGGTGGATTGATGAGGAGTAAAGACTAAATGCGTTTGGGATGTAGAACATGCTTTTGGTTTCAAATTGTCCCTAAAGTATTTGATTGTGAGCTACGTGTACGCTGACAAAGATCAGGTGCATTCAGGTGCAGCGTCTGGCCCCTCCCATCCCCGTGCACATCTGCCTATACTGACTGTACACCACTCAGGCTTGGTTCAAACAGTTGTACGTTCTGAATTGTGTAGTGTAGACGTAATTCCTCCTCTGTCACGCTTATTCAATATTTGGGACCACCCTCTCCTCCATGCAGTGGGCCCTGCTGCAGCTCCTGGTGAGATTAGCCTGTGGATTTGCTTGTGGGCTAATGACACTGCTCCTGTCCATCAGAGCCATCCTGGTGCTTTAGCTGTCATGCCTCGGTTCCAAATCACCTCCAGGATCTGCTCGGAACTGGGCCATAATAACACATGTATTTACTCAGCAGCACAGGGATGTAATATGAAGCTCTGACAGTTAGATTGGCCATGTCCATTCAGAGGGCTGCGATTAGGCCGCGCTGATGAGCCGGTAATACCTGCCCATGTCCGATACATCCACTTAAACGCACAAACACGGCGGGTAAACACAGGCACAGAGAGCAGGCGGGCACGCTACAGTCAATGAGTGTGACGCGTTGTTGACGTGGGAGCCTGTTAACTCACTGCCCCATACAGTCCTTTGTCATCGGGATGCTAATGTTTACCCGCTAACATTGGATTTGTTTTGTGTTCGAACGCTTGATCCATTGTGGGTCTGTTCTGGAATTCCAATGGGTTTGTGTTACGGCTGCATCAGAATCAGAATCAGAAAAGGTTTATTCCCATTGTCAATGAACAAAATTCACAAACATAGGAACTTGTTTCGGCTTTAAGGTGCAACATAAAACACTGTTCAATAATAAAAACAACATATATGAAATCAAAAGGGCATGCATTAGGAAAACGGTTCAAATTTACTGTAGTATAAGACAAAAATAGACTAACTATTTAGACAAGAATTTACAGTTAATTTGACAGATGTAGTGCAGAAAGTGACAGTGCAGTGCATTGATTAAATTGCAGTTATAGTGGCAGGTGTTTAAGAAGTGTTCATGAGTCCAAATTGCAGAGGGAAAGAAAATAAACTGTTCTTGTGGCGGGACGTTCTGGTCCGAATGGACCGTAGCCTCCTGCCTGAGGGGAGTGGTTCAAATAGACCATGTCCAGGGTGAGAAGGGTCAGCTGTGATCCGACCTGCTCGTCCGAGAGCCCTGGAGACGTACAGCTCCTGCAGAGATGGTCTGCAGCCGATCACCTTCTCAGCAGAGTCCATGGTCCTCTCCACTGTCTTCTGGGCGTTGAACTCCAGATTGTTACCGCTGCACCAGGACACCAGCCGGTCCACCTCCCTCCTGTAGACAGACTCATCCCCGTCCGAGATGAGCCAGCCCATGAGGGTGGTGTCGTCTGGAAACTTGATCAGTTTACGGAGTCGAGACTGAAGGTGCAGCAGTTTGTGTACAGGGAGAAGAGCAGAGGAGAAAGTACACAGCCCTGTGGAGCTCCTGTACTGATAGTCTGAGTGTCTGACACATTCTTCCGCAGCTGCACGTACTGCCTCCGATCCGTCAGGAAGTCAGTGATCCACATGCAGGTGGAGCTCCTCGCGGAGCGTGTTGAGCTCCTCGGCCAGTTTTTGATTGTCTGCAGCGTGGGGGGCTCTGGGCTTGTAGTTGGTGAAAAGCCGGAGCCCTCTCCACACGGAGGCGGATTGTTTGTCAGAGAACTGCTGCTTCAGACACATATTGTACTGTGAGCTAACTCTCGACACCTTCTTTGCTAAATCAATACTTCGCATCTTTGTAGCGCCCCTGTCACCAGCCCTGTGCGCTGCCGTCCTTCTGCTGCTTTAACTGCCTCAGTTTTGGAGTGAACCAGAGTTTGTCATTGTTGAAAGTGACTTTGGTGTGTGTTGGTATGATGCTGTGCTCACAGAATCAAATGTATGACGTCACAGTGTCCGTGTCCTCATCCAAACTCTCTGTGGCAGCTCTGAAGACCTCCCAGTCTGTAATGTCCAAACGCACAGAGCTCCTCCTCTGCCTCATTGGTCCACTTCTTAGATTACCTCTCTGCAGGTTTTGAGAGCTTCAGCCTCTGTCTGTACGTGGGGATCAGGTAAACCATGGCGTGATCTGAAAAGCCCACAGCAGCTCGGGCCACGGCATGAATGGCATTGCTGAGTGTTGTGTAACAGTGATCCAGCGTGTTCTGCTCTCTGGTCGGGACTTTAATAAAACTGTCTGTACTTTGGTAGTTTGTGGCTGAGATTCCACTTGTTACAATCTGCCTCTGCCCTGGGAAAGGAACAGGATGGATGAATAGATGGTTAGTTGTCAATAGTTGTCAATTTTCTTCCTCCAAAGTCGGAACTCCAGACTTATGCAAAGAATATGTTTTCTCTGACAAAGGATTGGCTGTGGACCTCTGCATTAAAAAGACCCACGCTGATCATGGACCATGAGAACTTATCATTGATGAATAAACACTGATGAATACTTTGTTGATATGCCATATTTTACGCTTCAGGTTTTCTTGTTTCTTCCATCAACCTGGAATGTGGACAGTGGATTGAGTCCTGAGGTGCGGGTGTGAAGGGGTCCACTGTTCTGGCAGTACGGGAACTTTGATATAGATAGAGATGTAGATCCAAGATGGCGTCAGAAGGCTGCCCTGGCTTTTCGGGTAATGCCTATTTTATTTTTTATTTTATATTATAGTAATTTTAAATGGTCTCTTAATGCATAGTTTTTATATATATTATTTTTATTATTGTTTAGTGTTTTATGTTGCAGTTTAAGGCCGAGACAAGTTCCTATGTTTTTGTTATTGACATTTTTTTGACAATGACAATAAACCCCTTCTGATTTTGATTCTGATTCTGATTCTGGTTGATGAAAGACAAATTGATTCTTTGGCAGCTTTCATTTTGGTTTCATATGGGCTCACTCACTCACGTTCAAGTTCCTACACTGATTTTTATCTGATTTTTTAACAGATACAGAGCTGTGTTCTGAGCAGCCAAAGTGACTCAAACTCTTCTGGAACGAGGCCCACAGTGAGTCTTCATGCTGCCTCGGAAAAACAAAAGTCCTGTTTGTGGAAATGTGGCTTTTGAGTGTCTCACCGCTGGGGTTAGCATGAAACATTCATAAAACAATTGGGTAATTATGAATCCAATTAAGAACACAGTTGAATGGTCTTAATCATGTTTAATTGAGGCTCAAACACAGATGTTTTAGTGGAATTCTTTGCAGAGAAAGGACTGGTGCAGGAGAAAGGGAGGTGGCTGAAGCTAATGCTGCGCGCTCTATCTTAAGACTCTAAGATCTTTTTAATGTATTCTGCTGTGCGCCGAGGCCCTGAAAGGAAAGGAAAGAGGAGAGCTGAATGGATTCCATTAATTTAATTGAAGCAGGCCCTGACAAGAGATAAAACATCTTGTGCCCACATCTCCTGAGGGCTGGCGCTGGGCTGCGGAGTAAACAAGCCGTGATCCGTAAACAAAGCAGGAGTGTGCTGTACGCTCTGCACAGACTTCAAGGCCAGGGAATATGTCAGAGATGGGCTTGAATGGCTCCTGAAGTACACCCGCCGCCCCCGCACCCCACATTTAAGCATTCAGCCTGCACTCTGGCCATTGTAGCGCACAATATGTGTGTGGATATTTTGATGCTGGTAGCTTACTATTTCTGTGGCAGTACCTGCAGCGGATCAAGAAAGAGACAGCCACTTCAATGCAGGCATTGAAATCTGAAAAGCATTGTTAAATAGTACAGATAACAAGCTCTTCCACTTTGATGTGGCTCTATCAGATATTATACACTATATTCTCAGACATGCACTGGGCCACTTCATATATACATAATACCATTTCTCCATTTAGTCATAAGGAAGGAGCAGCTGGCCCATGAGCTGAAGCCCTGCTGACGGACACAGCAGCTTCATTTTCTAATGTACAGACCATGACATTTTATTAGTTGATTGTTACAATTAAATCCAATATAAATAACCAAAAGCAGTATTAAACAACAACCATACATCACAGCAGACGGCTAAATTCCATAAGCCTGAGAAAAACTACAGCCGACTGTGATAGATCACAATAATGTAGCCTCTGTACTCTGTACACTCCGACACAGATGTGCGGAGGAGCCAAAAATATGTCCCAATTCTAAAGTCTAGTTGTTTGATAGGAGTGGAGCAGGAGAGGCTTCAACTGCACCAGGTCAGAAACAGATATGTGTCTGAACGTGGACTCACTGGTTTTATATCAGCAGAGGAGACAAACCACACACCCTCCACTGCGGACTAGCACGTGTGCGTTTGGTCCACCGTGGTAAAGTGAAAGTAAAACACTGTAAAGAGAAAATCACTTTTCTCAGATCAAATGAGATGTCACTCATCTATGTTTGCCAAAAGGATGGTTTTATGTTTGACATTTTTAATATTAGCAATTATTGCTGCAAGGTTTTAGTGCTAATGCTAAATTACTAAATGTCCCTGAACATCTCAGCTCCCTGCTCTCGCCTGTTTGACCCGCTGTGGACTGGGGCAAGAGTCTGACAGGTTTGAGTTTGGTTGACTTGGAGTTCTTTGTGCATGTAACTGCAGTGGCAGAAGCCCACATTTGCAGCTACAAATGTAGATTAACACCACAGTCTGACCACGTTTTGAAATGACTTTGAGTGTAAAAAGTTGTGTAAGAGTAGAATATTACACTCGTTTTTACTCAGCGGGGCCATGCAGCTGTCTGTATGGTGGTGTTACACTTATTGTTGATCACATTCTTGATATTGTATGATTTGTCCTCAGCGTGTTTTTACTTACACTGCACACAACACACTGAATCCATTAGAGCATCGTTTGTGTGTGAGGAGAGCGAGGCTTCGGTACAATAGGAGCGTTCTGCCTGATGCTGGTCTGGTGTTCGCTCGAAGAATGGACCATGACGACGCCAAGGCTGCAGCCGCGTCCAGCCTCCACAGGCCTCTCAGCCCCTTTGTGCGCCACACACCTAAGAGTGTGGCCCCGTCACCTCCACCTGCCGATCAATGCTCCTGTCAATGAACCGCGGCGCTCCAGGCCCGTGCCCCTGACTGCTGCACAGGCACGCCTCGGGGGTGTGCTCCTGTGTGTACACGTGTGTGTGCCAGTGTGTGAGTGCATGTGCACGTGTGTGTGTGTGTGAGTGTATGCGTGTGTGTGCAGTGGGTCAACAAACAATAGATACAATTTAAAATTTTAATTGAAATATCTGTTACATACAGTTTAAAATGTGTGGTTCCAAATATATGCTCCTGCTTCATATAGAGAAACCTTAATTAGCCTTAACAAAGCAAAGACTTATTATGCTTTTACAGGTACTTATTATTGAACTATAACAGTTGCGATTAATACATGTTGTTCATTGTAAACAACAATATTAATTTAAAAATGGCTTGGTAATAGAAAACGCAGCGTATCTCTTCAAGTGACATTTTACTGTACAAAGCAGAGGATTGTCATTTACATAGTAGCAATGTGACATTTTAGAACACTGCATATCGCACTTTCACCGTGCACTTTCACACGTCTCACTTTCACACGTCACATCACTTTCCACGTCTCACTTTCACACGTTCACTAATCTACTTTCACAACTCTCACTTCAACGTCTCACTTTCACAGTCTCATTCACACGTCTCACTTTCACACGTCCACTTTCACACGTCTCAACTTTCACACGTCTCACTTTCACAAGTCCACTTTCACACGTTGCATCTCACTTCACACGTCTCACTTCACACGTCTCACTTTGTGGCACAATGACTTGCACTTACGTGCAACTTACCGTCTCATTCACATCTCTTCAAGTCACTTTCACAGTGTACATTCACACGTTCATTCAACTGGCAATCACTTCACTTTCACACGTCTCACTTCACATTGTCTCACTGGTTCCACGTCTCACTGTCTCTTCCACATTCATCACCACTCACTTTCATCTCATTTCCAAACCAAGTATCCTTTCAGTCTTTTAATGTCACTTCCACGTCTCACTCTCATACTCTCACATCTCTCATCCAATATTCCCATGTTTCACTTTCAAACTTCTCATTTCACGCTCTCACTTTCCAGTCTTCTTCCCTCCTTTGTGCATGTATCAACTTTCACAGGTACTACGGGACCTAAACCAATCATCAAATTTATTTGTAGGAGCGCAGTTAAAAAAAGTAACTCAAAGTGCTCAGTAAATATAATAGTAACAATTAAATAATAATACAATATCAATGATTAGACACTATATTGATTTTGGCAAATATTTTTAGATGTAAAAAGCTGCTGATGTGATTGATCTGACGTGGCTGTTAAAATTCAAATCTGAGTCCATTATTACCCCAGATTTCTAACTTGATTGTGGTTTTAGAGTGAGATCTGGAGGTGATGTAACAATTTCTCTTTGTTTCTGTGGGCCAAAGACGATGATTTCAGTTTGTCTTGAGTTCAGCTGGAGAAAGTTGTTTTGCATCACTAACTGACTGTTGGATGCCAGTCAGAGTGAATCCTTGGTCATATTACCTGCGTCAGTGAAACATAGATGAGTGTCGTCTGCATAATTGTGAAGACACATTTTCAAAGCTGACGTCCATGCTCCATTGGAAAACAGGCCACAAGCTATGAGACTAATATGCTAACAGGTCACGTGGCGGATCACAGCCTTCCTCAGCAGACAGGGATCACGGCCAGATGTGGAGACTCACGCTTCGCCTTGCTTGAAGAGGAGAGGAGATAAATTGCAGCAGTTGGCACTTGTTGTGTAAAATGAACAGCGAAATCCAGCGGACATAGCGTACTTGAATGCACATAAGGGACTGAAATGGGGGAGGAACGGAGCACGCATCGAATTTAGATAATCAGATGATTTCAGAAGCTGAGGGCAGAAGAATGACGCTGCGATGCGGTGACGCTGCAGGCGGAGAACAAGACTCTAAAGAGTAAGATCCTGGATTTAGATTCCAGATATTACATCTCGGTATCTCTGGAGAAGTGATTCAGAGCTCATTTAGGTCTGGAGTTTTGGTCCCCCCCACCAATAGAAAGCACATCGCCTGGCAAAACTAAACAGCACTGATAAACATGCCTGATAAAGTTTTTTTAACAATTGTGTGAAGGAAGTGTCATGAAGGAAGCAAAAGGAGACTCTAGTACAAGGCAAGCCTGTTCTTTGCTCCGGATATTCCGGGCTGGGGGCGTGGCTCCTGAAGTCCAATCGATCACCACGCTCTGGCGTTTGAACTCCAGATTGCCACCGCTGCCAGGAACCAGCCGATCCACCTCCTCCCGTAGACAGACTCATCCCGTCCGAGATGCCGATGAGGTGGTCGCGCCGCAAAACTTGATGAGTTTTACGGAGTCGTGGCTGGAGTGCAGAGTTTGTGACAGGGAGAGAGAGAAAGAACAAGCCTGTCGAGCTCGGTGCGATAGTCGTGTCTGAGACATTCTTCCCAGCGCACGCACTGCTCCGATCATCAGAAGTCAGTGATCATCCTGCAGTGGAGTCAGGCACGGTGAGCTGAAGAGCTTGTCTGGAACGAGCAGGGAGGATGGTGTGAAACAGAGCTAAAGCCACAAATCAGGATCTGGGTAGGTTCCGGGGCAGATGCTGCGGATGAAGTGGAGTGCCAGGTTGATGTGTCGTCTACAGACTTGGTCTGTAGGAACTGCAGGGGTCCAGCAGGGAGGTGAAGGATTGAGTGGGCAAGACCAGGCGCCAAATGACTTATGACTACAGACTCAGGCCAAGGCTGTAGTCATTAAGTCCGTGCTGCGGCTTCTTGGGACAGGAAATGATGGCAGAAGAAGCAGGCTGGGACATGCATGACCACAGAGAGTGATAAAATGTCTGTGAAGCGGGGGTAACTCCCGCGCAATTTTTATGTAGCGGCAGAGACGCCGTCTGGTCCAGCAGCTTTTCGGGTTGGATTTCGAAATAGCTGTGAACATCGTTCCTGAACTGAGAGGGTGTGGGAGGATGGGGTGACCAGGTTGGGTTGGCGAGGTGCACCGTGGAGGGGTGGTCAATCAAACCTGGAGTAGAGTGGTTAAGTTGCTCAGCCAGTTTTCGATTGTCTGCAGCAGGGGGGCTCGGGCTTGGTTGGTGAGGAGCCGGAGCCCCCCAACGGAGCGGGGTTGTTGTCAGAGAACCTGCTCAGAGGCGTATTGTACTGTATCTCGCTCAAGAAACCTTTGCTATCCATACTTTGCGTCTTTGTACGCCCCGTCACCAGCCTGTGCCTGCTCCTTCTGCTGCTAACTGCCTCAGTTTTGGAGTGAACAGGTTTGTCATTGTTGAAAGTGACTTTGTTTGTTGTATGGATCTGTCCTCACAGAATCGATATGACGTACAGTGCCGTGTACTCATCCAAACTCTCGTGGCAGCTCTGAAAACCCTCCAGTCTGTAAGTCAAACACGCACGTAGCCTCCACTGCTCCATGGTCCACTTCTTAGATTCCACTGCAGTTTGGAGTTTCAGCATGTGCGCGGGATCAGGTAACAGGTGATCTGAAAAGCCGAGAGCAGCGAGACACGCGCGGAGCGTTACTGACTGTTGTAGCCGTGATACAGCGGCTGCTCTCTGGTCGGACTTTATAAACTGTCTGTACTTTAGTAGTGGCTGAGATTCCCTTGTTAAAATCACCCAGGATAATACACAAGGAGTCCGGGAAGAGGTCCGCTCACACTCAGAATCTGGTCCGCGAGCTCGCTCGGCTGGGATGTAAACAACAGCCAGAATGAATTGAGGCGAACTCACGTGGAGAGTAGAATGGTTTGCAGTTAATGAAGAGATATTCCAGATACAGAGAGCAGTGTTTGGAGATCACAGTCACATCTGAAAGACCAGGCGTTGTTGATGTTAAAAGACTCCTCCGCCGCGTGTTTTACCCCCGGAGAGACCCTTATGACGAAAGAGGCAAAACCCCTCGAGCTGCACGCGCCGTCCGGATCGGCTCACTGAGCCACGTCTCTGTAAACACAAAAACAGGAGAATGAAAAAAGTCTTCGCTTCGTCTCATCAGCAGCGCCAGTTCGTCCATTTTGTTGGAGAGTGAGCGAACGTTTGAGAGGAAAATCCCAGTAAGGGCGTCGTGTACCGCGTCTCTGAGCCGTACGAGGACCCGCGACGTTTTCCTCGCCTGCGGCTCTCACTCTTTTAAGCCAAAAGAAGGGCTAATTCAGCAGGCAGAAACTAAAAAAACTGGAACTAGGTCGTAGGTGTTGTTCGTCAAGCAAGACTCTCAAGAGCTCTTCACGGGTGTAAGAGCACGCAGACACACAATTTACGAACATAAACAGACATAACAAAGAGCACCTAAAGGCCAGGGCATCCGTCTGCGGCGCCATCTTGGATCAAATACTGAATGATTGGTTCACCTCAGAGTGGTATAAAGCTCTAAAAGGATTGCTTTCAACAACTTTTAACCAAGCACTTAAAAAACTCAGAATCCCTCCTAGCTGGAAAGAAGCCATCATACCGCTGATACCTAAAGAAGGGAAGGACCGACTCGATTGTCCCTAATATATAGAATGAATGTGGACTATAGTATACATACACCTCAATTATGTCCAAAGGAATGGAACAAATACACCCAAACTTAATCCACAAAGATCAGGATTTATTAACAGCTGTCAGACGCAAGATAACGTAAGACGATCCTTACACAGAATGAGCCAAGAACAACAACAACAAAACAAAGCCCTAATAATTAGTTTGGATGCTGAGAAAGCTTTTGATTGTGTTAGCTGGCACAGAACTATTCAAAACACATAACCTAAACAAAGATGCTAAAAACTGCACAGATTTTATATTTAAAGTCTGAATGACAAAAGGTATAAACGTTTTGATGAAAAGATTTGTGGAAAGAATCCTTTGCCTTGGAGAAACAGGACTTTTGTTATAACCAAGAAATTAAACAAAGCAACGACTACTGTAATCCTCTGATTTAATTATTTGCTAAAGTTCATAAACCAAGGGGAATAATATCTAAATTATATAAATGTTTTGCAGTGACGTGCGGTCATTGGCCAATCATCATCTTAAATTACCGTGTGCCACAACTATATATTGTATATATATAGTTATATACTATAACTATATATATAACTATATATAATTGTTCTAAAATACTGTATATCCAAATATATCAACTCACTTCTGCAACTGAAGCTTGGCTGAACTCACGGTCTCTTTTAGTGGCCGCTACAGGCCGCTGGGCATTACTGCGCAGGAAGCATGGTTCTTATTTTACCAGAGTGGACAGCAGCTTGTTTTATTGGCCTGCGCATGCGCTCTTTGGACCACACAGGCTCAAACCCATGGATCTATGCTCAAACCACACTGAATAAACCTGTGTGAGAGTCTTGTGCCTAACTGAGCATGTGCAGAGGAGAAGTGAAACGACAGCAGCGCCAAGATTCAACAAGAGACTTAAAAACGATATTTTAGAGACAAGTCTGTGTTTGAAGCTCAGGCTTTGTTCACGTTTCTAATGATTATATATTAGAAACACAGGCAGTAACTTAACAACATAGAGCGCTAATCATTCCATAGAACATGTAATGAATTGATCGGTGAAGTGAGCCTCTTTAGTCCATTTAGCATAATTTACTAGTGTGTGAATCTAGCTCAGTAGGAGAGGTGTTCGGCCTTCATGTGCGAGACTGGGCTTCAAAAACTCACTTTTTAAATGTTATCACTAAATATTGATGACCACCCCGAGTCTGCTTGCCCATCCATAACATTTATCTATGTTTTGTACTGCAATAAGGAATTCCAAGAAAAAAACATGGTTGTTGTGCACTGGGATCTTGAATCCAAAATGAAGATTAGGGGAGGGGGATATAAACAACAATGAATAATTAAATATTTTCTCGATACTCTCGATAACAACATTTTCCAAAGTATGCCCGTGTAGCAGTATGGGGCTGCGCTCATCTTTAGCCGGCAAATAGTGCTAAAAGGGCGATAAAAGGGCCTTCGAACATGCATTACTTCCTCTGTCTCTATACCTCCGACTTCCTGTTGGTTGGACCTCCGACTTCCTGTTTGGTTGGACCTCCGACTTCCTGTTCGATTAGACCTCCGACTTCCTGTTCGGTTGGACTCCGACTCCTGTTCGGTTGGACCTCCGACTTCCTGTTCGGTTACCTCCGACTCTGTTCGGCTTGATCGTTCCGTTGGACCTCCGCCTTCCTGTTCGGTTGGACCTCAGCCTTCCTGTTCGGTTAGACCTCCGCTTCCTGTTCGGTTGGACTCAGCTTCCTGTTCGGTTAGACCTCCGCCTTCCTGTTCGGTTGGACCTCAGCCTTCCTGTTCGGTTGGACTCCGCCTTCTGTTCGGTTGGACCTCCGACTTCCTGTTCGTTGGACCTCCGACTTCCTGTTCGGTTAGACTCCCCGTTCCTGTTTGGTTGGACCTCCGACTTCCTGTTTGGTTGGACCTCCGACTTCCTGTTCGATTAGACTCCGATCTTCCTGTTCGGTTGACCCCCGACTTCCTGTTCGGTTGGACCTCTGCCTTCCTGTTCGGTTAGACCTCTGCCTTCCTGTTCGGTTAGACCTCCGACTTCCTGTTTGGTTGGACCTCCGACTTCCTGTTCGGTTGGACCTCCGACTTCCTGTTCGGTTAGCCTCCGACTTCCTGTTCGGTTGGACCTCCGCCTTCCTGTTCGGTTGGACCTCAGCCTTCCTGTTTCGGTTAGACCTCCGCCTTCCTGTTCGGTTGGACCTCAGCCTTCCTGTTCGGTTAGACCTCCGCCTTCCTGTTCGGTTGGACCTCAGCCTTCCTGTTCGGTTGACCTCAGCCTTCCTGTTCGGTTGGACCTCCGCCTTCCTGTTCGGTTGGACCTCCGACTTCCTGTTCGGTTGGACCTCCGACTTCCTGTTCGGTTAGACCTCCGCCTTCCTGTTCGGTTAGACTCCGCCTTCCTGTTCGGTTAGACCTCCGCTCTCTGTTCGGTTTTAGATAGACCTCCGCCTTCCTGTTCGATTAGACACCCTCCCTCCTGTTTCGTTTAGGCTAGACCCAGGTTACGTTTCATTCTCTGCAGGCCCAGGTTAAAACAAACTCCAAATGAGTTTATTTAGATTGTGGTTTACTAATGTAAATGATCTGTAGTGACGCCGTGGCCCCCCATCACGCCGGGCTCTGGCTGCTAGCAATCCAAGGGTCCTTTGTTGTAGCCTTTGTTGTCCCACACTGGGGTCCTGCGTCTTAGCTGGGGTTGGGCGAGCCGAGCACAGAGGACTGGCCCGTTGTTTCAGTCAAACTGAATGGAGCGCTAGATCAAATATGAACAACTGAAATGAAGTGGAACTTTAAATAAAAATTTGAATGAAACTGACAACTTAAATGCATAGAAAATAAACCTAATGAAAATGGAATATCTTGTATCTTTTATGATGTACCTACCTGTGTGCTTTATGTTTTTAGTTGAGTTCATTTCTTTATCTTATCTGGTCCCAGAGCCATCTCTTCCAGGCTCAGTGAGCAGACAGCGAGTGCTTTATGACAATCGGCCCACAAACTGCAGTTAAACATACACATGATACCTGACAAATGCATCCACCTGATCTACTCCAGCCGGGCCGCACTAATGTGGCCAGGGCAGGAGTGATGTTGTACCTAAAAAGCTCGGTGAAACGAGAGAATAATGGCACTGTCCGGACCCTCAGTTTCACAAGAAACTCAAGAATACTGTGGTGAATCAATACTGCGACTATCTGCGCGTGAGACCATCCACCTATACTGTCTTATGTCACAGATAGCAGCGGCTGGGTACATTTGTGCATCAGCAGGAGTGTCCGAGTAACAGAGCAGAAAATGGAAGGAAATCCAGTAAATGTCATTTGGGCGTTGGGCTGTGAGTAATGCTGCATCTCATCAACCGCTGAGTGCAGAGAAAGAGTCCTGCAAATGTACAGTTTTACAAAAACAGGACACATATATGTGAGAGACCTTTCTAGAGCTTTTAACTAGGGCTTACACTGACAATCCTTTTAGTAGTATTCACTAGAGAATATTTATGAATAAAGTGTATTACTGATGGAAATCAGAATTTTTTGGTTTGGTTTTATTACATTTTGTTATAACGTGTCTTTTTGTATGTGGTTTAGAGTGTGTATAGTCCAGAGAACCAATCAAAATACAATGAAATATTTTGTTCCAATATTTGACAAACCACAATTATCGATTAATCGTTGCAGCCCTACTTTTCACCATGTGGTCCACTGAGATGTGATTGCTTTTCCTTGAATGTTCCACAGTAGGACATTAAGCTAACTTATATTTATTCAATTTGGTGTTTTTGTTGCTAATGAAATATCCTTGAAAGAAAAACATTCTGTGAAAATCTTTTTGATCTTTTTCCTTGCCATTTTCTGAGTGGGAGCTGATATATGAATTAACAACTTCAAAATGCCTAAAATCAAGAGCATGGATAAGAAGAAGACCACCACCACTTGGAAATAGACCAGCTCTCCCGGCTCTGACTCAGACGCTGCCTGTCATTGGCTGCTTTGCATGAGATGAAAGACCATATTACAGAGGCATTTGACGCTAAAATGGATTCTGTGCTTGCCCTTTATTCATGACGTCACATCCAAGAGTCACAAACTGGGTAATCGGGCCATTTGACACAGTGACCCATATCTTATTTGTGGATACATTCGGGACCTAAACGCTCTTCTCCTACCTGCAATGCTACTGTCTTATGAGAAAAATATTTTATGATTAATTATAGATGTTATAGAACAGTACTGATTATAAAATACTTTAAGCTATAAACGTGCCATTCCTTCAATAAAAATCACACTATCTAGTCTGGACTTCTTTTTTAAGAAGAAAATCAGGTCGGCGATATGACAGACCGCGCTAATAATTTATAGAATCACAATTGCAGATGTAACCTACGGGTAGTCGCTCTCCCAGAGGGCATTGAAGGGAAAACTGTGGTTAAATAATGGAAACTTAGATCCCAAATCCCCTCAAGCTCACAACTAAATCAATGTCCAAACTTCATCATCCTGAAGTTTCATAACTTCAGTGATCAACGAGTGATGGCTTCAAGGACTACTCGGTGAGAGTGGTTAAACAACAGAAAGCAATTGATGAGGTAAAGACTTGGTTAATGACGTATTTAACCCAATTAAATGATGAGAAAAAAAATATATAGATGTTATATACTTATAAAGAAATGTGTGTATAATTGGCTTTACTAGTCCTCATACAATGGCGAAGATAAGAGGGGAGTGGCTGTATTGGTTTCAAGCCAACTACCTTTTGAACAGTTTTGAACACAAAGGTGGCAGTTTGTACTTGTTAAATGTAATGGAATGGTGTATACTTTGATAAGTGTGTATGCACTTTCTACAGTAAAACTTTAGACCTGACTTCAGACCACTCTGAGGGAACCCTTGTCCGTAGCAGTGATTATGCAGCCGACTTTAGATGGGTCAAGTTGTAAATGTAAATGTCAAATCGAATACATACAGGTCTAATTGACCTTTGGAGGGAGGTGAACCCCAGTACTCACCAATACACCTATTTATCTAATCCACATAAACTCTATATTAGATTAGACTACTTTTTTATTTTCAACAAAGATAGGTTAAAATCACTGACATAGGTACAATAGATCCAAGTGATCATGTTCCTATTTATATCACTGTAGATTTGGAAGAAAAAATACTGACTGAATGACACTTTGTTCAAGAAAAAATGTCAAATGACAACATAAAATTGATGTTGCTTCGGCCAAAAAGAAACAAAGGCCGACAAAACTAAATGATCTGCAGGACAAACTAAAACATTTGGAAGCCAAACTGGAAATAAGAACCCTCATGAATTAAATGAAAACGGCAAGAGGTGAAATGAATGATCTGACCTCACAAAAACTATTTTTTAAATATGCTCTTCAGCAAACACAATTATTATGAAAGTGGTTATGAATGTTCCACATTATTAGCCTGGATACTTAGAAACCAACCAGGTGAAAGATTTTTTTAAAAATATGGGACAGACAGAATAATATAATTTTAACCAGACAAAACCAAATACAATCATTGTTTGAATTCTTCTTAAAAATTGTCTCAAAGAATTGAAGAAGAAATGCAATCTTCTTCTGATTACAAATTTGTAACCAGTTTCCTCATAATTTATAAGTTCACTGAACTTCGGGTTTACAGTATAATTTACAAAAAAATACACTGTAAAACCAAAATGCATTGAAATGATAAATTAGGAGCAAAATGATTACATAAGAAGCAATGAGTTATGTTGCATAAAGGTTATAACATACTACAACTTCTAGTGTATAATTAAATGATTAAATGATTAAATGGAACTGAATGAGTGTACTGAACTTTTACCATATTAGTTAGTTAACCTATAACATTTGATTTTAGCAATCTTAATTATTATACTGCATTGTTTTTGCTTATTTACTTTTAGTTTTATTAACTGCTAATAACACAATCACTTACAAGACATGCACAGACTGACGGAGGGACAGAGGGCTATTATACCCTGAGGCCCCTCCCACAAGCCAATTAACTCAAAAATACAGGTTTCTACAGTAAATCAAATTACATACGTTTTATGCAACAATAATTATAGAAGATGTATCTACAGTAATATCAACAAAGTACTGGTGTGTCTGCGCCTGGAGCACACTCAAAACAATAATGAAATACATGTGGAAAAACAGGCACTCTACGCTGGCGGCATGCTGACTTCAGACTCCAACATCCCGTGTGACGACACTTAACACAGAAGTGCGCTCGGTTTGACAGTGGGAACGTAGATGGATAGTTGCAAAAAAGTGTGTTACTGGACAAGGTTATAGATGTGGATGATTTAGAAGCAGCCGAGTGTGCACTCGGGACTATTAGGATGGGATATGGTAGTTTACGCGGTCGGAAAACAGTTCGGGAAAAGGAGATGGATAAACAGGTAAGTGTTTGGCGGGTGTGTGGGCGGGGCTTAGGAGACTGTGCTGTGGAGACAGAGAGAGAATCTGTGCCTAACGTCAAGGTCGTCTTGATTGGGGATGGTGCGATAAGTCACGTGATGCATGAAAAAATCAAAACACATTCTTTTCCCAGCGCCACAGTCACTGAGATTACGTCACGTATTTCTAATGTTTTGGCCAAACATAAAGGAGTTAAACAGCTGATTGTGCACGTGGGCGCAGTGGACACACGACGCGAAGAGACTGAAGTTTTGAAAAGAGACTTCTTGGAGTTATTCGGCGTGCTTGATAAAATGAAAATAAAAACATTCATAAGTGGACCTCTTCCAAACATTCGACAGGAAGATAAACAAGTTTAGCCGGCTGCTTCAGCTGAACACATGGCTGTCCAAAGAGTGTGCAACAAGAGGATTGCACTACATTGAGAACTTCTATCTATTCTGGAAACGAGAGGACCTGTTTAAGAGAAATGGCCCACACCTCTGTAGAGGTGGAGTGAGGGTGCTGACAGAGAACCTGCTCCACGCTCTGAGGCATTGGACTGGGCCTGGACAGGCTGGGCCTGGACAGGGTCCTGAGCAGATAGTTAGAGAAGAGAGGAATGAGAGAAAAATTCCTGCTATAGTTAGAGAAGAGAGGAATGAGAGAAAATTCCTGCTCCATCAACCAGAGACCGAGCCAAAGTTTCAAGCATCAGCAGCACCACAACCACAGCCTCCACCAAAGGATTTATTAGCAGCCGCTCCACCACCACCAGCAAAGAATTCAACTCCAGCTGCTCCACGATCACCTCCACCACCTCCAGCGAAGGACTCATCTGCAGCAGCACCACAACAATCTTCACCACGGCTAGCGCAGGAGTCATTTCAGTTCTTTCCTGCACGGTCCTCATCAAAGGCCTTGGACCCATCTGTGGCGGGCCTGGCAGTATCCCGCCATCGCCCCTGCCCTCAGAGCAGCCCTGGATCCCCCCTGCAACATCTACTCCCACTACAGATTCCTCACTCTCCTTTCCATCTCCACCCTCACCCAGGGGCCTTCCCAGCCATCTTGAATATCTGATCAAATCAGGCATTAAGATGGCTCCACTCACGCCTAATATAGCAAGATCAAGAGTTCTGATATCAACGATGATGAACTCTCCCCTGACTGTTGCTACACAGACAAAAATCCCCACCAAAACCCACCCGCCTTTCACCTGGTCCCAAACGCTCACCGGCTCCCACTACACCAACAAAAGTCCCCCCACCTATCCCCCTCGCCTTTCACCTGGTATCTCCCATAGCTAGGATGCACTGGGTCTCAGCGTTGCCGGGACTTATAGTCATATTAAAAATCAAAACCAACCCGGGGCCCTGTGTAAAAACAGCCTCCCCTAGTGCTATTTCTGTAGTAACATCACACAGATGGGAAAACAAAATGCGAGTCAGACTGCCCAATCTGAGAAATTTGATTCATATTCCCTGTAAAAAGATAACGCCCAGTCTCACTGAAACTAGTCTGAAACTTGCTGTGCTAAATGTCAGATCCTTATGTAACAAATCATTCTTAATTAATAATTTTATTTCTTCTTATAATCTTGATTTTATGTTTTTAACTGAAACATGGCTTGACAAAAAACACAGGAAATTTAGTTCTAATAGAAGTCTGCTCCACCCAACTTTATGTTTGAATCTGAAACACGAGAAAAACAAAAAGGGAGGAGGTGTGTGTGCTTTTGTTAGAGATGAAATAGTTACCCACAGGTTGTCCTTTGGGGTGTTTTCAACATTTGAGTACGTAGCCTTTAAAATTGAGCTAAAACAGTCTCCATCCATTCTCTTCATTGTTTTATACAAGCCTCCTCAGCACTGCAAAAGTTTTATTGATGATTTTACTGAGATGCTTTCAGTCGTATGCACAGACTTTGATGGTTTGGTCATAACAGGTGGTTTCAATGTTCATGTTGATAATATCTGTGACAGAAACGCTAAAGAGCTTCATGCTGTCCTTGAAACTTTCGGTCTTACTCAGCGCGTGAGTGGCCCCACCCACAGCAGAGAGGGCACACTCTAGATCTTCTAATTACAAAAGGGGTTAATATTTCAAACGTCAATGTGGTCGATGTTGCTCTGTCTGATCATTTCTGTGTCTTCTTTGACCTGTCTGTTTTTCCCAAACCACCAGCTGGTCCTGCAATTGTCCGGAGGAGACACATAAATGACAGCACGGGAAAACTGTTTATGGAAATGATAAACTTTGAAAATGTCTCATGTTCTAATGTAAATGATTTGTTGAACTCTGTTACATCTAGTGTTTTGAATGTTCTCGACACCATTGCCCCTATGAAGGCTAAAATTGTTAAAAATAAGCAGAAGGCGCCATGGAGAAATGATGATTCGGTCAGGGCACAGAAAAGGAGTGCCGCCCGGCCAGAACAGAAAATGGCGGCAAGTCAAATGCAAAAAATAACCCTCAAACCACCTACACACTTAGAGCTGACTCACTTTGCACCTGTAACTGACAAAACTGTCCAGGAGATCATCACCAGTCTCATGTTCACCACTCACTCAATAGTTAACATGTCGCTTCAATCTGGAACATTCCCAATTTCTTTGAAAACTGCGGTCATAAAGCCTCTCCTAAAGAGTCTGCAGTCTAAAAAGAGCAGTCTTGATGCGCAGTCCTGAGTAATTACTCAGGACTGCGGCATCAAGACTGCTCTTCTTTAGGAGGGCTTTATACCAGTTTCTCTAATCTGCCATTTTGGGGCAAAGTCCTTGAAAAGGTTGTTTACCAACAGCTCACTGATTTCCTCTTAATAAACAACTCATTTGATGTTTTCCAGTCAGGTTTTAGACCTCATCACAGCACTGAGACTGCTCTTGTCAAGGTGACAAATGACATCCACCTGAACACTGACGCGGGCAAAGCCTCAGTCTTAATTCTGTTAGATCTGAGTGCTGCTTTTGACACTGTCGATCATGGGACCCTCTTACAGAGACTAGAGGACTGGGTGGGCATCACTGGCACTGCCCTAAACTGGTTAAAGTCCTATCTGGAAGACAGGAAGTTCTTTGTCGAAATTGGTAACTGTGTCTCAGACCAGATGCCCCTGACCTGTGGGGTGCCCCAAGGGTCAATCCTGGGACCCCTTCTGTTCAACCTCTACATGCTGCCGTTAGGTCAGTTGATACGCAGCGAGAATGTGTCCTATCACAATTATGCAGACGACACTCAGATCTATGTTTCACTGACGGCAGGTGAATATGGACCAGTGGATTCACTCTGTCACTGCATCCAACAGATCAGTGTGTGGATGCAAAACAACTTTCTCCAGCTGAACTCAGACAAGACTGAAATCATCGTCTTTGGCCCACAGAAACAAAGAGAAACAGTCACCTCCAGAGTCTCGCTCTAAAACCTACAAATCAAGTTAGAAATCTGGGGGTAATAATGGACTCAGATTTGAATTTTAACAGCCACGTCAGATCAATCACATACCATCAAAGCATTTATAGTGTCTAAACCAGACCTGGAGAGACTTATCCATGCGTTTGTCTCTAGTAGATTAGACTACTGTAACGGCCTGCTCACTGGCCTCTCCAAACGAGCTGTAAAAACAGCTGCAGTACATCCAGAACGCTGCTGCTCGGGTCCTGACTAGAACCAGGAAGTACGATCACATTAGTCCTGTGCTCAGGTCTCTGCACTGGCCCCCTGTGGCTCAGAGAATAGACTTCAAAGCAGCTCTGCTTGTATACAAGTCTCTCCATGGCCTAGCACCAAAGTACATCTCGGACATGTTAGTGCCATATGAACCATCTCGGACTCTGAGGACCTCAGGGACCGGCCTCCTGCTGGTGCCCAGAGTCAGGACTAAACATGGGGAATCTGCGTTTCAGTTTTATGCAGCTAAAATCTGGAACAGTCTTCCTGAGGATGTGAGACAGGGGCGCTACTCTGGCAATGTTCAAATCAAAGCTAAAAACCTTTTTTTTTTGGCTGTACATATGACTGGAAAAAAAAAGCGAACAAAATAAAAATAAAAAGCGTAAAAATGTTCCTAATATCCTTGGTTTACTTAAAAAAGTCATACTTAACATGTTTGGAAGACAGATTTAAAAATAAAACATGAATTATTTTAAGTTATTTCAAAGTTTATACAATTAATTGGATAACCTGAGTAAATCCACATTTTGCGTGGATCCAAAGGTGTGCATAGATTTTTCACAGAATGTGTAACGCTTGTCTCATAAATATCACATTCAGAGAGGTGAGAAATGCGCAATTTTGGTGATCCACAAATACAGATTCAAACTCTCGCACCCAAAAGCACAGATTTACAAGCTATAAATATGTTTTATTCAGAAACGGAAAAAGGAAAATTATACTTTTCATGCATAAATCCATAAATGCAAGTGCATAAAAACTCACATTTTGAATGAATGGTTCTTTCTGTAAAGGAATATGACACAAATTACACCCCATACAACAATAAAATAAAATATCTGCTTTCACTATAAATTTGTGGTGAATTTTTTTTTTAAAACTACAATATTTTATCGAGGCTACTCAAACTTCTAATTAGACTTTAAATTGACTTTGCAGTCCTGCCGGTTCATCCGGTTCATTCAACTGATGCTGCCAGATAAGTATAAAGGTACTGCACTTTAATGCCTTTTTATGAGATGATAACCTTAACTTGCCCTAACACTCTGATGACAAAGATATGTGCAACATTAAGTTGTACAGGCGAATTTTTTTTTTTTTTCATTTCAGGCAAATCTTGACAAATCTCTTTGGTGGGTTCGGATGGTATCACATTAGGACAGTAATATTTAAAAAAGATGACATAGCTAAAACAAATCTTGTTTAAATGCAGT
>BJKM01000090.1:333656-353656 GCA_015082035.1 Chaenogobius annularis | reverse complement strand
TTCACTGACGCACCAAAAGTAAGATGTTTGTAGGATACAAGCTGTATTTGTTCATTTGTTCAACAACCTGGAGTTCAACGCCCAGAAGACACTGGAGATGATCGTGGACTTCAGGAAAGTCAAAGCCCCCCAGCCCCCCTCACCCTTCCGCTTCCTTGGCACCACCATCACTCAGGACCTCAAGTGGGAGCCCTCCATCAGCTCCCTCATCAAGAAGGTCCAGCAGAGGATGTACTTCCTGCGGCAGCTGAGGAAAGCCAAGCTGCTATATGTATATATATATATATATACATGTGTGTGTGTGTGTGTGTGTGTATATATATACACACATACATATGTGTGTGTGTGTGTGTGTGTGTGTGTATATATATATATATATATATATATATATATATATATATATATATATATATATATATATATATATATATATATATATATATATATATATATAGTGTAAAGCACTGTGTGATTTTTATCCTTAAAAACACTCTGTACAAATAAAATTGCTTACTTACTACTCTATTATTATAATAATAATAATATTATAATATAATAATAATAATAATAATAATAATAATAATAATAATAATAATAATAATAATAATAATAATAATGATCATGTTATTTTTAGCCTTTTATAATTAGATCATTTTCTCACGCCATCATCTGTGTTTAAAATGCTACAGTTACTTCGATCATGTCGCTTATTTTCCCCAACCTTAGACCTGCTTTCCTTACTTTTTATAAATGATTATTAAACATTTGATAATTATTCGTAAAACAAATATTTGGTCAGTGTTTGGTTAATGCTTTGCAGATATGCCCTATTATAAAGTACTATCTACATTTCGAACTCTGAGTCAAATGCTTTCGTCACCAGGTCGTCGTTCGGATGAGCGCCTCTGCTGGCACACGCGTGTACAACAGCATACAACAGCATGAGCAGATGTGCAGAGTTCTCACCCGAGGGTCGTCGGGACGCATCATGATGAATGTTAGCAGTGGGTCGCATGCTTCTCAGAGGTCGGGGGGGGTCAGAGGTCAAGGGCAGCTCTCAGTCGGCCGTGCTCTATTTCACTCGATAAACCACTCACACTGGAAGACATATAAAAAATTAAGGGACAAAATGTGTCCAGGGGTCTTCAAAACGGATGGAGCTTTACAGAATATTGTGATAGTGACGTCCAGCAATAAAATACACCATGCTGGTTTTTTTGGGCAAATATCAGGAGAGAGAAAAAACAACAAACCAAAACATTCAAAATTCTAAAAAAAAACAGTGCTTTTATCAGACACACATCAGAGGCTGGTTTAAGCAAACATTCCATTTGACTGACTCAGAAAAGTGTTATTGCCATTGTCAGTGAACAAACTTCACAAACATGCTTTGGGACTTGCTTTGGTGATTCGGTGCAACGCACAACGATGAACAGTAATAAGAACAACATATGTCAAATCAAAAAGGGCATGCATTCAAGAAAAGCAATTTCAATTGACTATAAGATAAAAATAAACTTACTATGGACACAACATTTACAGTTCAATTTACAGATGCAGTGCAGCTATTTTATAGTATTTTATCATGGAACCTTTTTCTTTGGAGTTTTTTCTCCTTGGTTTCATGTTCTTTATGACTTATGTTCGAACAGAGAGTTTTGTAAGAAATGTCCATACAGTTAATCCAATGTCATCTGAAGAATTAAGAGTAGCATCTTAGTTATATTCTTGAACAAGGAAATTCCATTGACTGCATCCTGAAATAACCAAGATGGGGTTGAGTTCGATGGCCTATGGAAGAAACTGTGAAACTGAAAATACGACATGAATTACCTGTATAAACGGATGAACACGTCTAAATCATGTGTTATTTGTCCATTGCAAATGCTTATTCTGAAGTGCAACTTGTATTGGTCTGATCAGGTCCTGGTTTGAGCTGGAACAAACACACAAACATGAGAGTTGGGCCTCTTCTTTTCTCTCTGTAGCTCCTCCCTCTCGGATCAATTTGATCAGAAGCACGATATTTCATTTCATTTTTATGTGGCTGATTACACAAAAGTATAAGTATATGTATTAAGCAATAAAATATAAATAAATAAAACCCTGGCTGTCCTTAAACCTTTAGTTTTCAAAGGACAAAACAACAGAAGTCATGGTGTTTGGGCCTTCGTGAGGCAAACACTGGCCGTGCTGACACAATATGTGAAACTTGTAGTGACCAATCTAGGTGTGAGACTGGATCGGGTTTTAAATGTGTTGCCCAGATTAATGCAGTTGTCAAAACTAGTTTCTTTCAAATGTGTCTGCTCTCTAAAGTGAAACCTGTTCTTACACGGCATCACTTTGAATCCACGCTTTTATCACTGACCACCCCGAATATTGTGATGCACTTTGTGTTGGCCTAAATCAGGCATGTCCAAACTACGGCTACTTGCTAAGTTGGTCCAAACAACAAAAAGTAGTAATTTTTACTGTAAATTTTAAAAAAAAATCAAGCCTTTTGATGTTATACCAAGCTAATATTAATGTTCCAAGTCTTATTAAAGGTGTGGAGGCCCATCGAAACTATGTCAAATGCAACATTTCGCATGATTCACTTCATTGTTGGGGTCTCTGTGGCCCTTGCTCTGTATTCATTTCAGTTTGGACACCCCTGATCTAAACCAAACGTCTCACGCACGACTACAACTTGTACAGAGCGCGCCCGCTCGATCATATCACACCTGTTTTACTGTCTCTGTCCTGTTTCCCATCGTATTGGTTTTAAAATCCTCGCTCCACATTATCTGTCCGACCTGACTCAGCCATAATTCGGCCCTGATTCGGCCCTACACCCCCGATTAGCCCCTACACTCCTGATTCGGCCCAACGGCCCCAATTTGGCCCTTTGGCCTCGTTTCGGCCCAACACCCCTGACTCGGCCCTATGCCCTGATTCGACCCTACGTTCCCGATTAGGCCCTACGCTCCTGATTCAGCCCTACACCCTTGATCCAGACCTACGGCCCCGATTTAGCCCTACGGCCCGATTCGGCCCGACGCCCCGGCCTAACGGCCCCGATTTGGCCCTATGGCCCCGATTTGGCCCTACCCCCCTGATTCGGCCCTATGAACTGATTTGGCCCTACGGCCCGATTCAGCCCTACAGCCCTTATTAGGCCCTACGGGACAAATTTGCCCTATGGCCCCGATTCGGCCCTACGCCTCTGATTCGGCCCTACGCCCCTGATTGGGCCCTATGTCCCTGATTAGGCCCTAGGCCCCTGATTGGGCCCTACAGCCCTGCGCGCTCTCTCAGGTCAGCAGATCGTTCCATGTTATTATCCAATCCTGCGGAAGGCCCCGCCCCTGCACTTTACACAGGCCCAATCATTTTCAAGTCGGCTCTTTTTCTTTGGCTTTTCATTGAAATGTTGCCTTTTATAGTCTGCAATGCAATTCTTTTATTTGTTTTGCATTTCTGTGTCTCTTTGTCATTGCTGTGTTCTTATTATTACTGTTGTGTCCTGCACTAGAGCAATAGAAATAACATTGCATTGGAACAGTGTAAAAAAGGCGGGTCAATGCCTTTTTTTTCTGCAGAAATGATTACTGTGCTTTAAATAAACCTTCATGTTCTTTATGAACGTGTTACTTTGGTTGTATTCATGTTTTTTCGGTGCAATCTGCGCTCATTGTTCATGTTTTGAACCCAAAGTGCTTTAAACTACACATGGCAGGTAAACAAAAGCATGGACAGTGTTCTTGTGGTGCACGAGTGGTATGGAACATGCTAATAGATCGTGTCCTGTTCAGTTTGATCTGAAAAATATTAAATATGTATCAGGATAAGTGTTTACATGAAAGCAGCACTTCACTCTGTAATGCAGCGGCCGGGACAAACATCAAACATGAGCTGCTCCGGGCCCCGCGCTCATGATCCATAAAAAATAACACTAATCTCCCAAATAATCCTAATCCGGGTCCTGAATGAAGATACATCTGTCAGAGGGAGGAGGGGGACGTGTCAGCCGGCCCTGCTACAACTCCCCGATGGCCCATATTCAGCCTGGGACATGTGGCGGGACAAAGGCGGCCCGGGACCCATTGTTAGTGCACTGCGAGCGGCATATTGACTTTGTGACCTACTCAGCCACGGCATATTAGGAGGAACAAGCAGGAGCTGTCAGACAACCTAACCCGCGGCTGGTGAAGGTGACGGTGACAGAGCGAGAGGGGCTGGTGTGGGCGAAGGCCGCCGGTCCCACTGGGGTTTGTTACGTACACAAATTAATTCTTTAAACAAATACGGACGTAAGAGGCGAGACAAACACACAAACAAGCTCTGATTAGTGTGACAGAATGAGCCCTCCAGGAGCAGGATTAGCTCAATGACAACCATAACACAATGGCTGCTTTATTTTATAGTCTGTGTCAATGGGAGAGTGGGGTCTTGAGCTACTGTGGGCCTGAGGCGGACAGAATAGAATCCCAGCAATCGGTGTCAATCAGCAATATTTAATTTTGTAAATGTTTATATTATAATAAAACAAATCAAAAGGAAATACAGTAGCCCAAAGAATAAATCATAAACAAAAATGTCAGCTAATGTCCCTCCCCTATGTATCTGTCGATCCGTCCTAATGTCTGGGCCATAATTAAGTTGAAAGTAAAAGTAAATCATTCCATTTTGTAAATGTAAAGTTATTTTCAGTACATTCCTTGATAGTCGGCTCTGTCCCTGTCATCCATTTTTTTTTTATTGCCTTTTTGCTGCAGCCAAAAGTACACTCACCAGGTATCCACAATCGCTTCCATTGTTGAAGTTTTATATCCGGGATACAATAAATAAAGTGAATGGAATTTTGGTGTTGAAGACAGTCCGCAGTGCCCTTGTTAATCTAAGTCTTATATTTATGAAGAATAGGACAGTCCCAAAACATACTTTCTCCAACAACTAGTGTTTATCTGTGAATAATATGCACTTAGCGCCATTGTCATAGTGCTATAAAATACCGTGATACATTTGTTCCATAGACATGCAATGTTGTGCTATATAAAATAATGAGATTACATTTTTAAAGGTAATTCTTTATGGACACAAAAAGAGCGTTATAGTTTTTCTGTAAAATTGTTGCCAAATCTTTGTAGAGAACTATAACAAAACATTTAAGAGATTCTATTTTCCATTTGAATGGCTAGGTCTTTCCGTAAGGTAAAGGGAGGTCGCCAGTATGAAATTATTTCTGTTTTTGTATAATCCGTTTGAATCCGGACATTGGACCAATATCATGAAGGAAATACATCACATTAGGTATGAAAGATTTGGTCAAAAATAATGGAACATCATCTGTAATTTTGTGTTAGCTCCTATACATTTGAACACCATTAGATGTTTTTGGTTGTCTAATATATTGGGCCGATGGTTCCAAGTCCAAAGCGAACAAAAGGGGGGACCAAGCACAACCCTGCCTCACCCCTCTTTCCAGGATGTTGGGCTCCAATATTCTTCATTATTAAGTCGTCTATTTGAAATTTGTTCAGCACTTAAATTAAATAAATACGGCCGGCTAGCAGGGTCAAAAGCTTTCTCAGCGTCCAAACTAATGATTGCAGCTTTGTTTTGCTGTTTTTGCATCTAATTCATTATGGCAGAAAAAGATTCAGTAGTCATCTGCACTCCGTTTCAGAAAAAACGATTCATTATGTATAAAGATTGCGTAGTGTTGTTGTGGGTTTGTTATTTGTTGAGAAATCCCGTTTAATCGTTGTGAATTCAATTTGGGAGTATTTGTTCCATGCTTTTAGGCCAAATTGAGGCGTATACATGATAGTCCACGTTCAGAATTGAGATTTGTCTATGAGGCACAGTCGGGTCAATCCTTATTTTCTTTAGGTATTAAAGATATAATGTCTTCCTTCCACAGTTGAAAATGTATCAAATTTCACCTTTAAAGCTTTATTCCACTCGAAGTGAACCCATCACTCGCTTCATCCAAAGGTATGTGCACGTTAGAGGAGTTGGAGTTAACTGATAAGTGAATTTTAGTAAAATGAGTATTCAAAGCTGTCATAGGACCATAGTTCAATTCTTCTTTATCAGAAATAGGTAAGAGATGATGTGTTTCGACGGTAACTTCTATCTCCGTCAGAAGCGTCACGGAAGTTATGGTCGATACAAGGATAAAAAACCTTCTCTTACCTGTCTGATGAACAAAAAGAGAACAGCAACACTATTCTATAAACGAAGACAAGATGAATGTTTTAATCCAGTGTTATAGGCACTTTAAGACTTTGCTCTTCCTTTGCTAATGATTCTACATCAAGCTGACCTGAAAAAGAACTAATAATTAATACAATCATCTGCATAAAATGAACTCAACTTTTTGGACAAACATGCAGAACTACTTTAGGGTCCCATCAGGACCTGTTTGAAGTTACTATAAAGTGAAACATGTTTTTCAAATGAGGACGTTGTTTGAGACAGTCCTTGTGGTAAATATTTGTTATAGTTTTTCATTTGTCAAGTTGCAGTTTATGAATGAAAACTGAATAATAAAAGTTGACAATTATAGGGACAATGTACATTTTCTGACACCAGGGCCGTCAAACTCATTTTGGGTCACGGGGCTGACACTCAGGCTCGGTCACACCCTGAACACACCGTAAAAAATAAAAGAGTATATTTCTCCAAATGAAATACCTTTATTTAGCCTAGTAATTAGTTCTTTGTGGACACTGTGGCACAAATGTGCAGCAGGTGAAAGACTGAGTCCATATTCATGCAGCAGCAGGAACAGGAACATGGGCTTGTGGTATGATTCTGATATGAAATGTTGGTATCACAGACACGTTGCTGCTCAAACTCAATATGAGCCCACTATTTTTACTCTGACCTGTGTTTTTACCTGTGGCTCCTGATCTGCCCAGGTTTTGCACTGGTTTGGATGCTTTCCTCACAGAGCGTCATCACAGACTTGTCTTGTTAGCGCCACATTAGCTCCACTTTTAGCACAGCTCTAACGTCCACATACAGTGTCCCCTCTTCCGCTCAGACCTCTGCTCAAGTCTGTAAAGTTTAGTTTGAGTCAGCCCTCTGCACTCAAGAGACGCTCCAGCAGCACGGCAGCACTGAGCAGCACGGGGAGGGCGGGGCAATTGAATAAATATAAATTAGAAATATTTTGCGGGCCGAATGTATATGGATTTTGTTTACAGTACGGTTACGAAGTAATAGTTTGGGAATTATCTCCACCTATGTCACATCTGCTGCTCATGTCCAATCACAAAGTAACATCATACAAAAGACGAAATAATGAAACATTTTAAATAGCAAAATCTGAAATATAATATATATATTACATTTGAGTAAAATGTCTAAGATTGTCCAGACACTTCAATGCAGCTGTGCGCCTGACAAAACAGAGCTTATATCGCAGTAACGTTTTTATGTCTTTTGTCTACCATTGTGATGAAATGATTGACAGTAAAAGAGTTGGTCGGAGAGGTGGACGCATGTGCTTGTTGTAGCCTGCTGTAGTTTTGACTGAACATCTGTTGAACATCTCCTCTCCTCGTGGTGCTTAGTGTGGATCTCATAACGTAGCTCTCAAACGTTACGGACTGGGAGAAGGAAGGAGGTATTTTTTTTGTTCGATTTTGTATGTGGGCAGGACCTGGGCGGGGTCATTCCAGTTCATCTGGAGTCAAGACTATAAATAGTGACTTCTATGAATGGCCCCTCCCACACTGATTAGATCCAAGGACCCAGGGACCAGGATCTATCAAAGTGACAGAGTCTAAAGCCCTCAGTGACAGAGTCCCTGCTCTGGATCCTCCTCCATTATCCAGACATCCATGATCCAGCACAAGACCACCTCCAGACCAGCACAAGACCACCTCCAGACCCAGCACAAGACCACCGCCAGACCAGCACGACCACCTCCAGACCCAGCACACGACCACCTCCAGACCAGCACGACCACTCCAGACCAGCACAAACCACCTCCAGACCCAGCACAAGACCACCACCACCAAATCCAGCAACCACCTCCAGACCAGCACAACCACCAAATCCAGCCAAGACCACCCCCAGCAGCACAGCACCCACACCCACCTCTAGACCCAGCACAAGACCACCTCCAAACCCAGCACCAGGACCACCCCCAGACCAAGCACAAGACCACGCCCCAGACCCAGCACACGACCACCTCCAGACCCAGCATACGACCACCTCCAGACCCAGCACAAGACACCACCAGCACCAAATCCAGCACAAGACCACCAGACCCAACACACGGACCACCTCCAGACCCAGCACAGACCCAGCACACGACCACCTCCAGACCAGCACACGACCACCTCCAGACCAGCACACGACCACCTCCAGACCCAGCACAGACCACGCACAGACCCACACAAGACCACCCTAGACCCAGCACACGACACCTCCAGACCCAGCACACGACCACCCTCCAGACCCAGCAACAAGACCACCCCAAATCAGCAACAAGACCACCCCCAAATCCAGCACAAGACAACCTCCAGACCCAGCACACGACCACCACTAGACCCAGCACAAGACCACCTCCAGACCCAGCACACGACCACCTCCAGACCCAGCACACGACCACCTCCAGACCCAGCACAAGACCACCACCACCAAATCCAGCACAAGACCACCTCCAGACCCAGCACAAGACCACCACCACCAAATCCAGCACAAGACCACCTCCAGACCCAGCACAAGACCAGACCCAAATCCTGCACAAGACCACCTCCAGACCCAGCACAAGACCAGACCCAGACACTGCACAAGACCACCTCCAGATCCTGCACAAGACCACCTCCAGACCCAGCACAAGACCACCCCAGACCCTGCACAAGACCATCTCCAGACCCAGCACAAGACCACCTCCCCGACCCTGAGCAGGATGCTGAGCAGGACCCTGAGGAGTACCCCTGAGGAGGACCCTGAGCAGGACCCTGAGCAGGATGCAGAGGAGGACCCTGAGGACCCAGGACCCTGAGCCGGGACCCTGAGCAGGACCCTGAGCAGGGAGGACCCTAAGCAGGACCCTGAGCAGGACCCAGAGCAGGACCCTGAGCAGGACCCTGAGCAGGACCCTGAGCAGGATGCAGAGGAGGACCCTGAGCAGGACCCTGAGCAGGACCCTGAGCAGGACCCTGAGCAGGACCCTAAGCAGGACCTGAGCAGGACCCTGAGCAGGATGCAGAGGAGGACCCTGAGCAGGACCCAGAGACCCTGAGAGGACCCTGAGCAGGACCCTGAGCAGGACCCTGAGCAGGACCCTGAGCAGGACCCTGAGCTGAGGATGGCAGAGGAGGACCCTGAGCAGGACCCTGAGCAGGACCCTGAGCAGGACCCTGAGCAGGACCCTGAGCAGGATGCAGCGGAGGACCCTGAGCAGGACCCTGAGCAGGACCCTGAGCAGGATGCAGAGGAGGGCCCTGAGCAGGACCCTGAGCAGGACCCTGCAGCAGGACCCTGAGCAGGACCCTGAGCAGGATGCAGAGGAGGACCCTGAGCAGGACCCAGAGCAGGACCCTGAGCAGGACCCTGAGCAGGACCCTGAGCAGGACTCTGAGCAGGACCCTGAGCAGGACCCTGAGCAGACCCTGAGCAGGACTCTGAGCAGGACCCTGAGCGGGACCCTGAGCAGGACCCTGAGGACCCTGAGCAGGACCTGAGGCAGGACCCTGAGCGGGACCTGAGCAGACCCTGAGCAGGACCTGAGCAGGACCCTGAGCAGGACCCTGCAGGACTCTGAGCAGGACCCTGAGCAGGACCCTGAGCAGGACCCTGAGCAGGACCCTGAGCAGGACTCTGAGCAGGACCCTGAGCGGACCCTGAGCAGGACCCTGAGCAGGACGTGCCACTGAACGTGCCACTGAACATTTACACATTTCCGAAACAAAGAGCAGTAAATTCTGTTGCTCCAGGGACAGGAGAAAGTGAGCGGGCCTGAGGCGCTGGGTAGACCCCAGAGCCAGATGGGCCGTCCTGCTCTAACAACCACGTCCTCCCCCTGGTGTTCCACTTTTGTCCCGCTGTTGTCCCGCTGTTGTCCCGCTGTCTGTGCTGACAAAGACAGAGATGTGCGAGGTGGGGCAGGTTGTTTGATGGAGCAGAAAATGAAATGATGACTATCGGTGGGCGATCGACTCAGACTGCAGTGACACTTGCTCAGAGGAACAAAGGTTAATTGGACTTGAACCAGAAAATCAAGAGGTTAAGCAGGGTCAGAGCAACAGCAGGGCCTTCCGGGACCACCCCTCTCAAATGGCCACTAATCAGATTAGTGAAGGGGCTTTCCTTATGATAAAGCCGCAGCAGCAGAACATCTAATAACATTATGGGGTGCGGCCTCCAGCTCCCCTGACAGATTGGCTGGTTTGTCTTCAATACTGTCTCATCTTCCTCCAGCGATAAGGCCATTCTGTGACTATTGAGGAATGTAGAGACATGCAGCCAGTGTGTGTGTGTGTGTGCCTGTGCGTGTGTCTGTGTGTGCCTGTGTGTGTGTGTGTGTGTGCCTGTGCGTGTGTCTGTGTGTCCCTGTGTGTGCCTGTGCGGTGTGTCTGTGTGTCCCTGTGTGTGCCTGTGCGTGTGTGTGCGTGTGCCTGTGCGTGTGTGTGTGTGTGTCCCTGTATGTGCCTGTGCGTGTGTGTGTGTGGTGCCTGTGCGTGTGTCTGTGTGTGCCTGTGCGTGTGTGTGTCCTGTGTGTGCCTGTGTGTGTGCGTGTGTGTGTGTGTGCCTGTGCGTGCGTGTCTGTGTGTGTGTGCGTCTGTGTGTGCCTGTGCGTGTGTGTGTGCCTGTGCGTGTGTGTCTGTGTGTGCCTGTGCGCGTGTGTGTGTGTGTGTGTGCCTGTGCAGTTGTGTGTGTGTGTGTGTGTGTGTGCGTGTGTCTGTGTGTGCCTGTGTGTGTGTGTGCCTGTGCGTGTGTTTGTGCCTGTGCGTGTGTGTGTGCCTGTGCATGTGTGTGTGTGTCTGTGTCTGTGTGTGCCTGTGCTTGAGTGTGTGCCTGTGCGTGCGTGTGTGCCTGTGCGTGTCTGCGCGTGTGTGTGTGTGCGCGTGTGTGGTGCCTTTGCATGTCTGCGCATGTGTATGTGGGCGTGTGTGTCGTGTGTGTGTGTGTGTGTGTGTGTGTGTGTGTGTGTGTGTGTGTGTGTGTCTGTGTGTGTGTCTGTGTGTGTATGCGCCGCTGTGCTCTTGAGCCTGTGCCGGGGGCAGGCCTCGGCTCCCGCTGGGCCTTGTCTTGCAGGTGGAGTTTGCAGTGAGGACGCACCACCACTAGATGACACCAAGGCTTTACCAGGTCTTCATTCATTTGGGACGTTGGCGCTGGCGTGTTGGACGTGTGTGCTCTTTCCTCTAGTGGGTTTAGTCACTTTCACTCATTCACAGCCCTTCCTCCAGCCTCCCCCAGCCTCCTCCAGCCTCCTCCAGCCTCCTCCAGCCTCCTCCAGCCTCCTCCAGCCTCCTCCAGCCTCCCTTCAGCCTCCCCCAGCCTCCTCCAAAGCCTCCTCCAGCCTCCTCCAGCCTCCCACAGCTTCCCACAGCCTCCCACAGCCTCCCCAGCCTCCCCAGCCTCCTCCAGCCTCCAGCCTCCAGCCTCCCCCAGCCTCCCACAGCTTCCCACAGCCTCCCCAGCCTCCTCCAGCCTCCCACCTTCCCACAGCCTCCCCCAGCCTCCCCCAGCCTCCTCCAGCCTCCCACAGCTTCCCCCAGCTCCCCCAGCCTCCCACAGCCTCCCACAGCCTCCCACAGCCTCCACAGCCTCCCACAGCCTCCCACAGCCTCCCACAGCCTCCTCCAGCCTCCTTCAGCCTCCTCCAGCCTCCTCCCTCCAGCCTCCTCCAGCCTCCTCCAGCCTCCTCCAGCTCCTCCTTCAGCCTCCTCCAGCCTCCTCCAGCCTCCTCCAGCCTCCTCCAGCTCCCTCCTCTTCAGCCTCCTCCAGCCTCCAGCCTCCAGCCTCCCACAGCTCCTCCTTCAGCCTCTCCAGCCTCCTCCAGCCTCCTTTCAGCCTCCTCAGCCTCCTCCAGCCTCCTCCAGCCTCCTCCAGCCTCCAGCCTCCCTCAGCCTCCTCCAGCCTCCTCCAGCCTCCTCAGCCCTCCTCCAGCCTCCTCCAGCCTCCTCCAGCCTCCTCCAGCCTCCTCCAGCCTCCTCCAGCCTCCTCCTCAGCCTCCGCCTCCTCCAGCCTCCTCCAGCCTCCTCCTCCTCAGCCTCCTCCAGCCTCCTCCAGCCTCCTCTTCAGCCTCCTCCTCCTTCAGCTCCTCCTCCAGCCTCCTCCAGCCTCTCCTCCAGCTCCTTCAGCCTCCTCCAGCCTCCTCCAGCCTCCTTCAGCCTCCTCCAGCCTCCCTCTGCACAGGACATCAATTAAAGATCAGGTCCAAACAAACAAGCATGGCCGGCAGCACTGGAGCTGTTCATGAGCCGGAGACATTTAACGAGGAAAAACAACGTCATGTTTTATTGACCATACATTTAAAAAATGTATGTCCATAATAATGTCCATGATTTTTTTTTTTTTTTTTTTTTTTTTTTTTTTTTTTTTTTTTTTTTTTTTTTTTTTTTTTTTTTTTTTTTTCTGATGTTTTTTCATTTGATTTTATTTAACCTTTTGTTAACCAGGAATATCCCATTGATAGTTACAAAACACGGCTAACACAACAAACGCACTGTTGAACACACAGTAAACACATGACAAACACACGGCTGAAGCAGGATGTGAGTTTCAACATGTGAGGGCATTTTTGGTACACTTGCATGTCTGTGTATTTAATAATGAATCATTAATGAGCTGCACACAGTGTACGTGTGTGTGTGTTATAGGCTCAGTTGTGTGTCCGCTCTGACACGTCGGAGGATAAATGTGGACACGTCTGTGTACGGCGCAGCGGCAGCTCGAGGTGCAGCAGCCGTCACTCCACTCTCGTCTCTAATTGTTATTGTTCTGAAAATGTGCGGCTGAAAAAGGTTATGTCTGACAGGCGTATGAACATTAGAGCTGATATTTATGCACACGGTGCGTGTGGCTGCTCTGTCGCTTAAGCTCTCCCAATCCTTTTTCCATTCTCTGAATGCGCCGCACAGAAAGCAATCCATTAGTCTTAGCTGCAGAGATTTTAAGTGGACACCTGTCCATTAGAGCATCGCTGCAGCGCCGCTCATCTCACAAATGATTTGGCCTGAATTAAATTCACCAAATGTAATGGAATTCATATTTACTTTCTCCTTTCATTTTAGCCACTCTAAATGCTCACACTCTTCATTTTTAAAGGAGCGTTGGCTTCTATTAATACGCCCATGTTGTTAGCAGAGGGCAGAGTGTGCGCAGAGAGAAGGCTGCTAAAAGCAGGCGCGCAGCGCCCAAAGCAACGAGGACACACTTTACACCTGGATTCACACTAATGCACAAACTCTGTCCCACCTCTGATTAACTTTATGTGCCTACTGGAGGTCTACTGTGTCTCATTGTGTCCCACTGTGCCACTGTGTCTCATTGTGTCCCACTGTGCCCCACTGTGTCTCATTGTGTCCACTGTGCCCCACTGTGTCTCATTGTGTCCCACTGTGCCCACTGTCTCCCACTGTCCCACTTGGGAGACAGTGTGCCCCACTGTGTCCTAGTTCAGGAGGAGGTTCATTGTGTGATGGAGTTTCAGAGAGAGGTCCACTGTGTGCTGGACTTTCAGGAGGGGGCTCAGGAGGAGGTTCAGGAGGAGGCCACTGTGTGCTGGAGGTTCAGGAGGTGGTTCAGGAGGAGATCCGCTGTGTGCTGGTGGTCCAGGAGGAGGTTCAGGAGCAGGTCCACTGTTTGCTGGAGGTTAAAGAAGAGGTCCAATGTGTGCTGGGGGTTCAGGAGGAGGTCCACTGTGTGCTGGACATTCAGAAGGGGGTTCGGAAGGAGGTCCACTGTGTGCTGGAGGTTGAAGAATAGGTCCAATGTGTTCTGGAGGTTCAGGAGGAGGTTCAGGAGGAGGTCCACTTTTGTGCTGGACATTCACGAGGGGGTTCGGAAGGAGATCCACTGTGTGCTGAAGGTTCAGGGGGTGGTCCACTATGTGCTGGACGTTCAGGAGGGGGTTCAGGAGGAGGTTCACTTTGTGCTGGAGGTTCAGGAGGAGGTCCGCTGTGTGATGGAGGTTCAGCGGGAGGTCCACTGTGTGCTGGAGGTTCAGGAGGAGGTTCAGGAGGAGGTTCACTTTGTGCTGGAGGTTCAGGAGGAGGTCACTGTGAGATGGAGGTTCAGGAGGGGGTTCAGGAGGAGGTTCACTTTGTGCTGGAGGTTCAGGAGGAGTCGCTGTGTGATGGAGGTTCAGCGGGAGGTCCACTGTGTGCTGGAGGTTCAGGAGGAGGTTCAGGAGGAGGTTCACTTTGTGCTGGAGGTTCAGGAGGAGGTCACTGTGAGATGGAGGTTCAGGAGGGGGTTCAGGAGGAGGTTCACTTTTGTGCTGGAGGTTCAGGAGGAGGTCCACTGTGTGATGGAGGTTCAGCGGGAGGTCCACTGTGTGCTGGAGGTTCAGGAGGAGGTTCAGGAGGAGGTTCACTTTGTGCTGGAGATTCAGGAGGAGGTCCGCTGTGTGATGGAGGTTCAGCGGGAGGTCCACTGTGTGCTGGATGTTTTAGGAGGAGGTTCAGAGAGGAGGTCCACTGTATGCTGGAGGTTCAGGAGGAGTACCACTGTGTGATGGGAGGTTCAGGAGGGGGTTCAGGAGGAGGTTCACTTTGTGCTGGAGGTTCAGGAGGAGGTCACTGTGTGATGGTGGTTCAGGAGGAGGGTCCACTGTGTGCTGGAGGTTCAGGAGGAGGTCCACTGTGTGCTGGAGGTTCAGGAAGCGGTCCACTTTGTGCTGGAGGTTCAGGAGGAGGTCCACTGTGTGATGGAGGTTCATGAGGAGGTCCACTGTGTGATGGAGGTTCAGGGGGAGGTCCACTGTGTGCTGGAGGTTCAGGAAGTGGTCCACTGTGTGCTGAAGGTTCAGGAGGAGATCGACTGTATGCTGGAGGTTCAGGAGGGGGTTCAGGAGGAGCTCCACTGTGTGTTAGAGGTTCAGGAGGAGGTTCACTTTATGCTGGAGGTTCAGGAGGAGGTCCACTGTGAGATGGAGGTTCAGGAGGGGGTTCAGGAGGAGGTTCCACTTTGTGGCTGAAGGTTCAGGAGGAGGTCCACTGTGTGATGGAGGTTCAGCGGGAGGTCCACTGTGTGCTGGATGTTTAGGAGGAGGTTCAGGAGGAGGTCCACTGTATGCTGGAGGTTCAGGAGGAGTACCACTGTGTGCTGGAGGTTCAGGAGGGGGTCCACTGTGTGCTGGAGGTTCAGGAAGTGGTCCACTTTGTGCTGGAGGTTCAGGAGGAGGTCCACTGTGTGATGGAGGTTCAGGGGGAGGTCCAATGTGTGCTAGAGGTTCAGGAAGCGGTCCACTTTGTGCTGGAGGTTCAGGAGGAGGTCCACTGTGTGATGGAGGTTCAGGAGGAGGTCCACTGTGTGATGGAGGTTCAGGGGGAGGTCCACTGTGTGCTGGAGGTTCAGGAAGTGGTCCACTGTGTGCTGAAGGTTCAGGAGGAGATCGACTGTATGCTGCAGGTTCAGGAGGGGGTTCAGGAGGAGCTCCACTGTGTGTTAGAGGTTCAGGAGGAGGTCCACTGTGTGCTGAGGGTTCAGAAGGAGGGGGCCGAACCCTTCCTTGGCCTGAGCCAAATAGAAGCGCGACTGAGAAGAATTTAAGCCTTGCACGAACTCCTGCGAAAAAAGTCTCCACCATCGAGCGTAGATCCCACAGTCC
Source organism: Chaenogobius annularis (assembly GCA_015082035.1). Taxonomy (NCBI): domain Eukaryota; kingdom Metazoa; phylum Chordata; class Actinopteri; order Gobiiformes; family Gobiidae; genus Chaenogobius; species Chaenogobius annularis. Next base: position 337,866 of record BJKM01000090.1, on the reverse strand, counting down.
CATGATCCTCTGTTCCTTTAGTAGCATTGAATATTGAGCTAAGCTGTAAATGCACTGAAAATGCACTGTAAATACACTGTAAATGCACTGTAAATATAATGTAAATGCACTGTAAATACACTGTAAATGCACTGTAAATATAATGTAATGCACTGTAAATACATTGTAAATGCACTGTAAATGCACTTTAAATACACTGCAAATGCACTGTAAATACACTGTAAATATAATGTAATGCGCTGTAAAACACTGTAAATATAATGTAAATGCACTGTAAAAAACTGGTAAATGCACTGTAAATACACTGTAAATAACTGTAAATGCACTGTAAATGCACTGTAAATACACTGTAAATATAATGTAAATGCACTGTAAATACACTGTAATGCACTGTAAATATAATGTAAATGCACTGTAAATACATTGTAAATGCACTTTAAATACATTGCAAATGCACTGTAAATACACTGCAAAATATAATGTAAATACACTGTAAAAACACTGTAAATATAATGTAAATGCACTGTAAATGCACTGTAAAAAACTAGTAAATGCACTGTAAATACACTGTAAATGCACTGTAAATGCACTGTAAATACACTACTGTAAATACACTCTAAATGCACTGTAAATGCACTGTAAATACACTGTAAATACACTCTAATACACTGTAAATACACTGTAAATGCACTGTAAATACACTGTAAATAACACTGTAAATGCACTGTAAATACAACTGTAATACTCTAAAAACTGTAAATACACTGTAAATGCACTGTAAATACACTGTAAATACACTGTAAATGCACTGTAAATACGCTGTGTACGTGCAGAAGCAGCACTCTCTGTGGGAGCTCCATCACTCTGCTCCACACATTACTGCGATGAGTTGGAGGCTTAGAGTCTGTGTCAGGAATGAGAGCCTCGTTCCATCAAGAACCAAATGAATTAAAAGCATTCCTCTCATCAGCAGAGTGGGCAGTGGGCTCTGCAGCGCCGCACACTCAGGACTTACACACAACCCACACAGTGTGTGTGCACTATGTGGGTCAGAGGAATAGTAACACAAATTTGATCACTATAAGACACATTAAGGAGGGTTCAATCATAACACATACTGTCTATGAAAATTGACATTGCATATGAAGCAATTACTAATTATCTATCAAGCAGGTTAAAGGAACATATAAAGCATTATAATTTCATCTGGTTACATCACTATAAAGCTTTGGTGAATATGGTTTCAAAAAACGAATACAACATATTTTTATCTTAAAAGCCCACTGTGTAACGCTTTAGCCAAAAATAGACTAAAATAATGATTTTTGTTTTGTTTTTATTGCTCCAAAAATATATAAGAAACCTCTGACCTTAGTGTTTGGGCTACAACTCCACAAACCTGACTCACCCTTGGCCTGGAGGATCCTCCTCCTCCTTGTTTCTATGGAAATGTTCCCCTGAATGACAAGAAACGTATCTTTCTTAATGTCCAATGCGCCAACGACCGGTTATGTTTTTTTATGTGAAGATATATTTGAGTTTAAAAGTAAGAGTATGCAAAAAATTTATTAAAAATATTAAAAAAAAAATCACCTGTGTGACTGGAACCTCTGTATAACCTCCACCCCCTCAGCCTTAAACTCAACCTGGCCCCTCAAACTCCAGATTAGGCCTCCACCTAAACCTCCAGCCTCTAACCTCGGCCTCCAATGACCTGGCCCACAGCCCTTTTTGTCCCCCTGTGACCCTGAGCGCGGCTGGGGCAGGACTGGCCACGGGGGAGGGGCCGCTTCTCGCATGAGGGCCGCCATCTCTCAATCCAGGTATAATTAACAGCAGTCATTTAATGGGAGTGGCAGCTCACAGCGGAGGGCCCGTCTGGGCCAACGAGGGCTCTTGGGGCTGCTGGGGAGGGGTCTGGAGGCTGCTGGGGAGGGCTCCTGGGGCTGGGGAGGGCTGCTGGGGCTTTGGAGGGCTGCTGGGGCTGGAGAGGGCTGCTGGGAGGGCTCCTGGGGCTGGGGAGAGCTCCTGGGGCTGCTGGGGAGGGCTCTGGAGCCTGCTGGCGAGTGGTCTGGCTGAGGGGGTGGGTCCGGGGTTGGGGAGGGTCTGTGGTTGGGGAGGGCTCCTGGGGCTGCTGGGGAGGGCTCCTGGGGCTGCTGGGGAGGGCTCTGGGGCTGCTAGCGAGGGCTCTGGAGCCTGCTGGCGAGGGGTCTGGCTGAGGGGGTGGGTCCGGGGGCTGCTGCAGTGAGGCGGGTTGAGGGGGCGGGTCCACAGGCTTTGTGGCCAGAGCTGGATTTGTTTCAGCTTCTTTGTGCTCGGTTACTCTTGCTCTGAAGACTGTGCTATTGTTAGGGCTTCAGACAGAGCAGTGTTTTAGTGCTACACACACACACACACACACACACACACGCACGCACTATCACAGGCACATGCACACACACCCTCACAGGCACATGCACACACACCCTCACAGACAACACACAAAAGCACATGAAAATGGTCTTTTATATTCAGTCAGTTTTTCATCGCAGGTATTATATTCTTAAAGTGTGAACTTTCAGAAGAAACAGGACGTTTTTTACCTCTTTAAGGCCGAAGAAAAAGATCCAGCGTCGGGAAAATTGTGATATACATTTTTTGGCATATCCTCACCCCCTGAATAATAATGTGACTGAAGGCTTCTAGATATAGAAACGGTACGAATACAGCATGTCATAGAAAACAATCTGAAAAGTATATCTTAATTATGCCACTATGTCTTTTTATTTTAAACATTTTCTTCTTCATTTTATCAGCTCGCTCATCCACACTCGCTCCACACTCGCTCCCACTCGCTCCACACTCCACACCGCTCCCACACTCGCTCCACACACTCGCTCCAAACTCACTCCACACTCGCTCCAAACTCTCTCCACCAACTCGCTCCACACCACACTCGCTCCACACTCGCCTCACAGCCTCCACTCACGCATATCCTCACCCCTGAATAATAATGTGCTCTCTAGATATAGAAACGGTCGTCAGCACATCAATCTGAAAAGTATATCTTAATTATGCCACAATCGCTCGCTCCACACTCGCTCCACACTGCTCCACACTCTCCACACCTCCACTCCGCTCCACACCACACTCACACTCGCTGACACTCGCTCCACACTCGCTCCACACCACACTCACACCACACTCATCCACTCTCTCCACACTCACTCCACACTCGCTCCACACACTCGCTCCACACACTCTCGCTCCACACCACCTCTCCTCCACACGCTCCACACCACTCTCGCTCCACACACACTCCACACTCGCTCCACACTCTCCTCCACACTCGCTCCACACTCGCTCCACACTCCACTCCACTCGCTCCACCGCCTCCACTCTCGCCTCCACTCTCGCTCCACACTCGCTCCACACTCTCCCACACTCGCTCCACCCACTCGCTCCACACTCGCTCAGCTCCACTCTCTCCACTACTCGCTCCACTCTCGCTCCACTCTCGCTCCACACTCGCTCCACACTCGCTCCACACTCGCTCCACACTCGCTCCACACCACACTCGCTCCACACACACTCACTCCACTCTCCACACTCGCTCCACACTCGCTCCACTCCACTCGCTCCACACTCGCTCCACTCTCGCTCCACACTCGCTCCACACTCGCTCCACACTCGCTCCCCTCCTCTCCACACCACACTCGCTCCACACTCGCTCACGCTCTCCACACTCACTCCACTCTCGCTCCACACCACTCTCGCTCACACCACTCTCGCTCCACACTCGCTCCACACCACACTCGCTCCACACTCGCTCCACACTCGCTCCACTCTCTCCATACTCGCTCCACTCTCGCTCCACTCTCGCTCGCACCACCTCACCTCGCCCCACACTCGCTCCACACTCGCTCACACACTCGCTCCACACTCGCTCCACACCACACTCGCTCCACACCACACTCACTCCACTCTCTCCACACTCGCTCCACACTCGCCCCACACTCGCTCCAGACTGCTCCACACTCGCTCCTCGCTCCACTCTCGCTCCATCTCGCTCCACTCTCGCTCCACACTCGCTCCACTCTCGCTCGCTCCACACTCTCACACCACACTCGCTCCACACCACACTCACTCCACTCTCTCCACACTCGCTCCACTCTTTTCCACTCGCCTCCACCTCCACTCCTCCAACTCGCTCCACACTCGCTCCACACTC